>JAQIXO010000213.1:0-27732 GCA_034700305.1 Protaphorura armata
AATTATACATTTTATATCTAATTCCTAATAATATTCCTAAATTACTGAAGTTCTATACATTATCCGACTATTCTTATGTTCCTATTCAATTATGCACGACTTTTCTTTAGTTTTCAACTATTTTATTGACCATGTAAATATGACCTGAAAATGTGAAAATGAATTTGGACTGTAACATACTAATACACTATACGCTCAAAGAGTATTTATATAAAATAAGAGCTTGAAAGAGGTTAAATCAAATACCATATGTTGCATGGTACATTTGCATTTATATGGTCTTACACTGTATTGTATTTCAAGTTGTTTTGTTACAACTTTCATTGTAATCTGTACCTCGTTCGTTCGTATCATTTCTTCATTTAATCTGAACGCAGATCTAATGTAATGTAATGTAACGTAAATGTACAGTTACAGTTCTATTTCAACTGTTTATTTCTTCACATTATTGTGGTGTTTGGGTTGTACTCTTATTCTATTCATTCATGCAATACCTTCCGCGTCTGTTTCCAATTTAAGACTTAATCGTCTAGTGAGTTGCTAAAGAGCTGTTTCGTGAAGGCGAACTTTGAATATTAAAAATAAGTTCTGTCTGTCAAGCCCTCATATCTACTAATTACAACAAAATTTAACTTCAAGGGCCGGTAAATTCTGCAATGCAATAATGTGGTACAATGAGTTCTACCGGAAATACAAAGCTCACAGTACAAACGAGTACCGGAAAGATTGAAACTAGCTCTCCAAGAATTGCAAACAAATGCATATATTATGTTATGTTGTTTTCAATTGGAATTGGCAACAAAAAATGAATCAAGTTCATATAAACCTTTACTAAAACACAAATACAGAGAACCGTGTAATTTTCTCATCCATCTCCCAGCCCGGGCATTGCCCGAAGAATGTAACCCATATTTTATTTGGTTTGCCATACTCGGTCAATTCCTGACTGAAATACAGCCCTGAGCTCACATTAAAATATCTAATGAACTCGCGGATGTGGTACAAGCTTTCAACTACCATGTCGTAGAACCCGAAAGCTACAGCTCAGAAAAACACCTTCAAGGCTGACAGAGGAGACAGATACCTGAAATCCATGTGTGCCAGAGTAATCGAACCCCCTAGCCGATAGCCTGAACACGTAAGCAAACGATTGTAATACAAACAACTAAATTATACAAGTACACAAGGAAAATCACCTTCTCCATAATATAAGATAGACACAGAGACAGAACGCTCTCCGTCCTATCCATGGCAATTTTCTCTTTCGCCATCATCCCAGACCGGATTTGGTTTCCGATCATTGGACCGCAAGACACGGGGACAATTTAATTCCCCTGGTCGAGTGTGGTATTGGAAACGAAAAGGTCAGCACGTATGAATGAGTGGGTTGTTCCATGGAATGGAACAAAATAAATAAAAATCCGTTCCAATCAAAAATAGTACAAGTACGTAGTGAAATATAAATAAAATTGGATTCGCACGTACTGGTAAGAAACAATGATATGGATGGCAGTGTCCCGTTCGTGGAAATTAGAATCTCAAAATAAACCTGATCTGCTCCTGAAATATCTACCAATGTCAATTCGTTCGTATTAGTCTGTAGGATTGCATTCCTAATTTCAAATTCTCAAGTCGATAATACTATTCACGTAATATATTGTTTGCGCATAAAGAATCCGTAAAATAGATGAAGCTATTGAATCTTTCTCCGATTTTCTGAAACCTCATGATGCGAATAATGCCCGGATATTTCCCACACACCGTCATGTGTCGCGCTGTGTTTGAGTCCTTAGACCGAAGAGATTAATATTTCCATGCTACGTCAAATATCGTATTAGTGATAATAAGTGTGAGTAGGCGGACACGTTTGCTTGGCTTGGAAGGTAGTGGACGGAAATAAAGAAGATAGTATTAAATGTCAATTACCTGAAATATGCTCAACTTGACTTGGAAACAAGAAGGACATCCACAGTCAACTGGATTGTCGTGGAAAAAGACGGATGAAGATGAGAATCGTCTTCCATTCCCTTCTCCACCAAATCCAGTCGTACCATTTCCACCATTCGTTGTTCCAACTCTCAATAAATCATTGGATGAGAGAGAAGAATATGGTGAAAATTCACAAATAGGATTAAAACTTTGATTGTGGATATTTTGACTCAAGTGAGATCCACCAAATTCCTTATTTCCTATTCCACCAGCTCCATTATGTGAGTCGGAAGAGGTTGGGTCAGTAAAAGAATTTTGATGAGGATTCTTCACATAGCAAGACAGAGTTCTTCGAACAAAACGAGCCGGATTCTTTGCTCCCGTCGTCCCATTTCCATTCATTAGTTGAGAATGTCCAGAGTTTCCAGATCCACCCATGTGTCCATTACTACTAGTAATATGATTGAGTCCTTGAGTTGAGACAGAAGCATTCAATTTTAAATTCATACTTGATGAAGACAAATTGGCTGTGCGATGTGGGGGTGGTGGTAAATGTCCAACCGAAAATCCATTATTCCCATGCCCGTTGCTGTTACTGATCTCTGACGTCGTCGTAATTTTAGTCGTCACTGCTTTTGGAAGTTTAAATCCATGGCCCTGGAGTTGACCATGACAGTCACATCCACAATTTCCACAAGAGGAATCAGTCGTACCATTTAACCCTGAGCAAATATTGTTAGGAATCTTTTTTCCGCCTCCTCCAATCCCATTGCCATTGCTATTTGGATTTCCTCTATTGAAACTTGACCCAATTCCATTTCCATTCACATGCCCGTGTCCATTGGAGTAAACGCCTCCTCCAGCACCATTTGAGAATGTTTTTGATGGACAATCTCTATCACGGTCACGGAATGAAAGGAATCCATAGTCATCACTCTGATCTAATTCACCATCATCCAAAACTAACTTACTCCGACTTCCGGTTGTGTGAGAATTATTATGGGATAGAAATCGGGATGAGAGGGATGTTAGGGAGTATGAATGCTTCAATTTAGATTCATTCATGGTGATATCTTCTGGTAAACTTTTTCTTCAATATAAATAAAAAATACACATTATACTAACACATGGACCCTCATCCGAATATAATTGTTTTCTTGAGGATGAATATAAAATATAATTCAAGAACCCATTTCGTTCGAGGACATATAATTTTTTAACAATGCCACTGACACTGGTGGTACTACCAGGCACAGTACCAGCACCAAGACACTTGTTGAGTCTCCTGAGTCCTGAGTATGACCGAACTACAAACTCCTCAGGAGTTTTTTGGGCATCATCATCATCATAAAATAATTGAGCAAGAGAATCTGATGCAGTGATGTCGATAGTAGTGAGTAGTGAGTGAGGGAATATAATATTTCCATGTACCTACATACATAAGTACAGTGTTTTTGTTGGGACTTAATTGGGCAGAAACGGTAACTTCATCTCCTCAACGACTGAACGAACTCAAAAGTTCTTCCTTTCGACTTTTCGTGCAGGCAATGCAAGAATCAACAACACCATCAACTAACCATCATGTGTTGGCATCAAACACTAGAACTAGTACTACTACTGGCACTGCAATTCAGCATTCAACAACAACTGCATTCACTGACAACCGACCGACCGCACCATCATCATGTTCAAGTCACGTCACCACATTTATTATCAGCCACAGGTTTCCTTCGTCGTCTTCGTCAGCCAGTAACAGCAAACCCTCAACCGGTCCCTATCAAAAAATCAAATCAAACTTTATATTAAATATGTATGTATTATATTTGTACTTAAGCTACATAATAATATTAATATTAATATGCTGCTTTCATGAGGGATGGGTGGTGGTAGTAAAAGGCAATACAATCTGGTCTGGTGTAAATTGTGCAAAAAGTTAAGTGTGAGAAGTCCTGGTCTAGTCAACTTTCAAATAAAATAATTGTAACCAAATTCCTTGCACCATGCTCCCATACGTATAAGTATAAAGTATAAACATAAAACGCTGAAAAAAGTGTTGCAAAAATAGAGTCGCTCACTCACTCTTTGTAAATTGCAAATATGCAGATTTTGCAGTCTCTTGTCTTGTCTTTGCTCTCTGTCTCTACCACTCTCGTCTCAAACAAAAAAACTTTTCCATTTTTATGACACAGACCTACTTTTGATTTATGGATGGTGTAGCAGTAGTAGCAGCCCTAACTCTCAACTCCTAACTCTGACTGTTGTGTCGTTTCGTTGTCACTGCTGACTGGTGAAGAGTTGCACTCAATTTGCTAAGTTTAACGCAATAATGCAATACTCTCAAACCACCGACGCTAATCCTAACACTACTGCTGCTGAATATTCACCAGTTCACATTCACTTTAGTTACTTTACCACTCATTATACGTACTACTACATCAGTACCTATTATTGTCCCTTGTCCGTACTGCACCAATGAATCCAATCCAATGGTGGTATCGTGTGGTCCAATTCTTTGTCTTTCTTTCAATTTTAATAATTTCGTGTCTTAGCTTTAGCTCTAGCTCTAGCTCTACAATTCTTTCTTAGCTCACCCAGCTGAGACAAAGAATAAAATAAAGCCAAGCGAATGTTCGGCTTTGGCTTTGGCTTAAGGATGGATGAATAGTCACAGTAGTCGTAGTAGTGTCACACGTCACACGTGGAGCTTTAAAAAACTTGTTATTATCGTTCTACGGTACAACCTCGAGTAATACACAACTGGCTGGCAACTAACAAATGTCAATTGGCAATGGGGATTCCAAACCAATGTCCCAATACTTTTATTTATGAATATAAAATTTTTATCAAAATCTCTTCCTCCTTGACTCAACTCAAATCACTTCTCACTAATCACTAAACACGTCATCAAATAGTACAGCACAGTGTGCAGTGTACGTACAGTTAGAGTCATAAATATTTCCAGTCAGTTCGACTGTCTCATGTCTCCTGTCTACGTCTGCACCTATGCACAGTCGGAGTTTGCCAGTACACAAACCTAATCTAATCCGAAAAAGAAAATATCAAAAATTCCAATGTGGTTAGTCTGTTATGCTTAAAACTTGTCATATATGTTTATTTCGTAGAATTTTCCGTATGTCTACTTTTGACTCAGATTTTTAAAACTTTTTATTCCATGTCTCGTCCTTCCGCTCCTTCCTGGATAAAATCGTAAACAAAAAAGTACACAATATTTTGACTTACACAAATTATAAATGGCAATGGACTGATGGACTGCAGAAATTGTTACGTTGCTCACATACACGATACACGTACAGAATTATTACTCAACTCTCAAAGTGGTACAAAATGCATACACTAGTACACTAGTACACACACAATGGACAACGAGGAACATCAACAGCAACACAACATATGCATATGCATAACATACACAATGCACTGTGAAGAAAAAACAATGCTAATGCTCAATGCTGGGAAAACTTGTTATAATAATTTTAGGGTCTATCTGTGTTGTAACGCAGCAACGTGGATTGGATTGCATACACTCAAGTCCGGAAATCAAATTAACGTATAATGTTAGCTCACGAACTAAAGGACGGAGGTCAATGCAATGGGAACGCAACACAAAAGACACACAAAAAAACGTGGACAGAACAGACAGTGCTTGCTGGCAGGGTTGTTCGTTGTTGATGTGAATGAATCTCCCAAAAAAACACGTAAGAATCGTATCGTAATCTTTCTTGAGATTTTTTCCTATTCCTTCCTTCAACAATGCTGCTGGCTGGACTTGGACTCACTGGACGATCTTAATAAACGACTGACAGGGTAAGGTGCGTTTTGTGAGTTCCTTGTCCGATTTTATTTTGTTGAGTGAGTACAAGTACAAGTACAACTTGAGTGCAATAATCGTTTTTATTAATTTTCGGTTTCCTCTTCACCCTCAGGGTATTTTTTTTTAGTTTGTGCTGGCAATGCAGTGTGTCCTGATGTGCTGAAATTCGTTTCAACAATGTGGATGTTCTTTTCCATGTGTTTTGGCTCTGACACTCTGTGCTCAACTAAACTCCGTGAATCTTACTTGAAGGTATAGGGCAATTGTATGGAGTGCAATGCAATGGAAATAGTGTATTTCGTTGGGGTCTAAGCCTGAGGAAAGGACTTGGACTTAAGGATGACGATGAGGACGTCTTAAGACTAAAAGAGCCAGTTTGTTTTTTGGTTATACTGCTCAGTGTTATGTTGTGTTATGGTGCTCTGGTCGGTCGTAAGGGACTTGAGGAGGCAATACAATGCAATGGAAATTGTAAAGGGAATTGCACCATGTCCATGTGCAGGCTCCCAAATGTGAAATGTGCGATTGCGATGAAGGCTTTATTTAAAATGTTGTACACATTACCGAAATACCATTCAGATTCAGATACTGGCAGGGTGTCCGGATTTCACAATCTTTTGAGTGACTACTAGACACTCTCGCGTGTTGGAGGGTTTTGTTTAATTGATTCCAGTTAGGGATTTAATTCTGGATGAGACCAAATGTATATTTGTCTATATTGTATAGTGGAAAGACTAAATTCTCAACAACACAACCAACCTTCAAATGGATTCAGATCGGCCAATTTGTTGGAAATCCTTTGAACACAAATTAAAATTCTATTAAAATGGACTGACAACGCGTGTATTCTGCAACTTACCTTATCCATTTTCAATCATGAATCCCCCAATATCTGAAACATCAACCCTTAATGATCGGAGATGTCACACATTGAATCATCCTGAATATTTTATAGGGATGGATGGAGAGACCACCAATATGGTCCTGTACTTGGTTCATAGCCCAAATTTCAAAGACCAATATTTATTTGAAACCCGGTACATTGAAGGAACGCTTCGCTTGGCTACATTTGCTCAAGAAAGAAAGAAAGGAAAGAAGGGGAATGACCCAGGAGGACGGAACATCTCACATGCCATGCCATCCCATGCACATTCACAGCCACTTCTACCACCAGAACACAAACATTAAATAAGAATCCATTACCCTTCTTGACTCCTTTTCCTTACAAATGATAGGACGAACGACAAGACCAAGAGACCAAGACCATGCTTCTTTAATCCTGTCCTCTTTCTGCTCCTCTCTGATATATTACTGTACACAAGAGTTTTTTTAAAAAAATAAATTATGTCTCAATACACTCCAACACTCCTTGTAAAAATGATATACTTTCAGGGAAGAAAAAAAAGGGTTTGAAGATGAACTTATCATCCACCCGACCCGTGTTTTGTAAACTTCATTGAAAAGGACACCGTAGCACCGTACTCTCCCACTAATACCCGTGGGTTAATGCCCACTTCAATTGTTAGATTGTAACTTTTAAATATATTGTTCACTTTGACCACTCGAGCAGGTCAAATCCCGAGGTAATCCTTCCTGACCAGTAGTCCAGTCTAGTGAGTCACGTAATACGCGATCGAGTCATTTTCTTTCATTGTGCCCAATCGGATTTGTGCGAGTTACCCTGTGCCTATACTAGGGTCGCGTGAGTCTCTCTCAATTCGCAGAAATCAGGAAATCACCTCTATTTGAAAGGATTCGGTTAATTATGGGTTGTCATTGACAAAAACCTAATTTATTACCTACGAAATACGGCGAAAATATATAAATTCGTACTTCGGATTAATTAGTATAGTTTTCGAGTAAGATGATTAGCTGAAGATTTCATTATTCTGTCAACTCACTGGACTGGACTTACTAAGGAATGTCCGTGTATTAGATATCAGTCAAACCCAAACAATCAGATATCAGATCATTGGCCAACTAACAATACATATTCAGTCACGGGAAATTTACATAACTTGGGTTAGACATGGATGTTGTTGAAATAGAAATTTATCAGTATCATTATTACATTATCACCTGCTTGTTGATGCTTCAATAAACACTAATAGCTGATAGCCATAGGAAGTTAATGTATGTCAGGTTTTTGCGACTATTGTTATGCGAGATTATGTATGTCGTAAGTCGAGTGTGGAAATGGTTTGATTGAGTTGGACGTGTGCATGTTTGTATTCCCGTGAGTATTATTTACTTTTACAGATAAATACTCGGTCAAATTGTTCATTGTCGTTGTTTGCCAAAACTACACACAGCAATAGTGCTGAGAGTTATGACTCTCAGAGAAACCGGAAAAGCAAAAGTCTTTTCCGGCTTTCCCACCAGCTGAATTTGTTGATAAACACGACCGGCCAGGGTAGGGCTTTGTAGTACTTTGTTCACTGAAATATTTCAAACTTCGTAGTGTTTGTGAAGGTCAAAACCCTAGAGCTATGACTCATTATTCACATCCAGTACATACATCCACTATTTAGGAGTCACCAGAATTGCATAAGTTAGTATTGTAGTAATTACAATTAGACGATGTTTGGTTTGGTAAGTGTAAGGCTTGCAAAGTTGCAATTTGTTTAATATCATGAACAGCTCAGCAAGAATTCGGCCGAGATTCCACCCATTTTCACGATTGTGCAAAAGGGAGGAAAAACAATATAGAAATTGAATTCCTGTTTACGTTTACCATGTCCATTTATCGATAGGATCTGGTGCAAAATATTCCATTCAGCCTTGCCTTCAAAATTCAGGAAACTTGGTGGAGCCAACACACAGCGCAGCAGTCTCATTTTATCATAAATTTTTAGCTTCCGAGTCTAGAGATACATGTGCATCTCTGCATCTGCAGTCCAATACGTCGCATTAGTGTTTGACTTAAATATTGTCTGTTTGTAATTTTAGCAGGTTTTATTATGTCGCGACAGAGATTGCACGTGTGATTTTGAAATCGTTACTTTAGCCATGAATCATACATTAATTCAACTCGATAATCATCCCAGACAAGGAAGTCATAATATCAAGAAGGTTTCTGACTGACTGCATGCTGGCATTGAGAATTTTGTTTGCATGGCAGTTGGACGTGGACGACATACTGGAAATTATCTTGACCTATAATATTTCTTCCTCCAGTAGTTGTAAAGTTGTGATAAAAGAGTTAAGCCAAGACATGTGGCGACCTTCGTTTCGTAGATTCTCTGAAATCATGTTTGTCGGATTGGAACGGAATGTGAAAGTTAATCTTGCAAGAAATCATTGAGATCATTTCTTAGAAATGATCCCACTCGATGGAACCCGAAGCATACGCTATCAAATATCATTTTGGCAAATAGTTTCCCATAAATAAATAAAATTCATGTAATGTGCTAAAATGAAATATTTAGCCCTATTTTGTACAATATATTTTGAATGCAGGGAGCTTAAACTTGATTCACAAGTGCTTGGCTGATACGCGTTGCGTATTGAAGGTCGCCTTGTGGCAAAGACATCCGTCTGTCACATTCACATTAGTCCCGGTCAGAATTACATAAAAAAGAGTGGGTTCCGTAGGCCAATTACATATTGCAAGTAATTCAAACAACATGAACATCTTATAACTTTTTCACAATAATATTCAACGCGTTTCTCTAATTACGGAAGCAAACAAACATTTTGCTACCCCCGATAACGCGAAACTTTTCTAGACGTGCCCAGTTCGTCAGCATCTGAAGAGCACACATGGTTGGTTACGCGCGCGGCATATGCTACGACACAGTATGTCAATATGCTAAAAATTGTTTTGAACTTCTTGAGGTGTTCATGAAATGTAAATAAATGTACCCTTTAAGTCGGATTACTTTAAACTCACGTACTTTAAAAAGACCATATCCACTGCTGGCTGTCGAATTCATCGACTTACTACGAATACATATTAGAATTATTAGAGGAAGAGAAAAACATACGGAGTGCATAACTTGAGGCAGTTGAACGCGCGCTAACATTATTATTATCTTTGGATGAATCTTAAGGGTGCGTTAAATGGAAACCGGAATGCATGTCATGAAGTTGAACGAGTAGCGCATGAGACGATTCATCCATTCATCAAGAACGATTGGTCTTATTTCTGTTCTGTACTGACGATGAGTAGCGTTACAATGCAAAGTACGTCTACCACTACTTTACTTTTCAGTAAATATCTTAAGCTTCTCATCACATCTTTATTTACTCTTCACGAAAATTATATAAGAGGGAAACAAATTCAAGCAGAGTATTCGATTGTTGGAACCACACCTAGTAAAGGTGTACAATTTTTATCTTACGTCAAGGGAAGGGTTTTGCAGTGATTCGGATTTTTTGGCCCACTGCAACATTAAATGGTCGATCGTACCGAGGTTTATGTCTGTGTTGCAGACCTGAAGTAAAATTCTCCCAGATATACATATTCTGGACTAGTTTCTTTGTGATTGAAGTACAGACATTAAGGGTTCCAAAATGCCAATTTCAAAGTTGACTCCCTTTAAAGTATTAAGCCAGACCTCACGGGGGAAAGCGTCTGACATATGACGCAGTACTGGTTACCTTTAACAAGTTCAACACATTTACCAGAGCAGTAACAATAAAACTTTATCTCGCAAAGCAATTGCGTGCAATACAATTTTAAACAGCAGCAGTGGTGGCTGAGTTCATGAACCATGCAAGTGGAAGAATAAAAATTCGAGCTGACAATGAGCTCAGGGATCTTAAGCTCCTACATGCACATGGTTCTCATTGTTACGTCATATTTGAATGAAGCAAGGGAGTTTCTAGAATAAAAGAAGGCCTTCTTGTACTCGTGCAAGGTTCTTCCAAAAAAATTCAATGGGAATGTCGATTTGGTTATTGCACTTGATTTTTGAAGAAAATATTATTGTGGTTTCTAGTCAGGGAAAAAACAAGCCAGTCTATCTGATTGCCATCGCCATGTTTACTCACGGCTTAATAATCCATATTGTGTTCTGATCGAACAAATAAATACCACAAAATAATGCTTTCACAAGAGGTCGAGAGGTTAAATATTTTAAATCAACTTTCTCCAGTTTATTCATTAAATCATATTGACGGGCCAACTTCAGGTGGAGATGAACTTAATTCTTAATTCATAATTAGGGTTTTGATTCGTTAAAATACCAAGAGCAACCGGCAAGACACCTGAGAAACCTTGGGTTACCGTTGTTTCTATCATTCTTCGAGAGACGACAATGCTGCGTTCATTCAACAATTTTTCCCAAGAATCAAGGAACTTTCTCCAGTTCAGGAATTATCTCTGGTTTCAGATCAGGTTAAAAAATCCTAATGGGTCATTTTCTCTGCGTAGTACTACTTTAGAAAAATCTTGATTGAAAAAGATGACTCAAATAAACGTCAAGTGAACTGTTGTCAAGGAAACGGTTGCCATGGGACTGTTGTCAAGGAAACGGTTGCCAAGGGAACCGTTGTCAAGGAAAGGGTTGCCAAGGGAACAGTTGCCCAGGAAACGGTTGCCAAGGGAACCGCTGCCAAAGGAACAGTTGTCAAGGAAACGGTTGCCAAGGTAACCGTTGTCAAGGAAAGGGTTGCCAAGGGAACATTTGCCCAGGAAACGGTTGCCAATAAATTTTTGTAAAGAAAACCGTTGCCAAGGAACGGTTGTCATTGTCATGTTGTCCTGGAGCAACCCGACATGTTCTCCTTCTTTAAAGTACCACGTTAACGCGAAAACCTTATATGACCCAGGGCAAGTACAGATAAACCTTCTAATGGGGTGGGGACACGAGGTGCTTTTGTTGTGAACTATTAAAAGGGACCATTGTTTTCTTCCAGTACCGTAACCACTAGTTTCTGATACAATTGAACGAAATGCAAGGAAGAAATGGGTAACACCAGGGCAACTCCACGTTGTTTGCTGTAGTTTGGCCTCCCGACCTAACCGGGTGGACCAGTCTCTAGTGGGCCAGGGACGCCGGACGCCTAGAAAATGAAAAAATGTACTCAAAATGACAAAACTTGTCTAAAACCACGGGATACGGCCTACACTTTTCAAACAATTGTCCCTTATAATTTGAACATTAGCGAGATAGGGCGTGTCCTTGGAGGGTCAGCTTAGTTGATATGGTGAAGTCCTTTTAATATATGTAAATCTTCAAGCCAGGCGACTTCTTGTAATCCATGCTGGAATTGATGTGCTTCCCAACTATCCCAACACGAAAGATAAAGATATTTCGTGTTGGGAAGCTACCTCAAAGATGACTGGGTTGAATGCATTCCGAGGTCACCAAAAAAATTAACACATGTTAGCATGGAGGTCAAAGTTGTTGATTTTCTAGTAAACAACCTTGACCTCCATGCTAACAATGTATTATATGACCTTGGAAAATCGTACCTCCGAAGGGCAGGGGTCAATCGACGACCTGGACCCATTTTGGATTCGGAAAATATTCCCCAACAAATGGTCCAATTTGCTAAACTATCCAAGCCCTACAACATTGGGAAAACTAATTTCGCCCAAAAGATGCCTGGGTGAATAATATCCTTTAAGATTATGTGTTTGCTGTTCGGAGTCAATTATATCAAGGCATTTTTTATTATATGACCTTTGATTTACGATTACAAATTGAAGTTTGTGTTAGACCTCTCTCGTGTATTTTTTAGGCTTTATGTGACCAAAACAGATACGTTTGAAAATGCGTTTAATTTATCATGTCTGGATTGGCTGATCTCGCATTATTAAAATTGCCTATTTGTGTGGCGCACACCACCATGAACACAATACGCTGAGAAACTAATGAGGATTTACAGTATTAGAATGGCGTTCGATGGTACGGTTTGGCTTGTCTTGTAATTTACAGCCTCGAAGAAGAGCCAAAGTCGGTATTTTTATATTCTCAGGACCAATAAAATTGAGCGGGGTCATAAAAACATAATGACAGAATGGAAAGTGACACGTGAAATTCATTGAACTGTGTGCAGCTTGCTCGTCTCCAGAACCCCGTAAACGAAACTGAGATTGAGGATCATTTCAACATCTGTGTAGTTAAAGTCAACTCGAGACCTTAATCATTTCTAACATTATAAGAACGTCTTTGCTGTGTATTTTTTTGCGCAGCCCGCCCCGAATAATTCATTAGTGGCTATAAAAAAGTCAACGTGTAATTGCATTTTTTGAAATCCCAAAACGCCTTCGCTAAAATTTCGCATGAACTTGATCACTGCTTTCAGGCTACAGTCTAGAAGTACGCAATCTTTTCCTTTACCCATACGCGCACAGATCTTAAAGTATTTGCATAAGTTTGAACTTAAGGCTTTCAAAAATACATCAAAATAATCAAAAACAAAAGTTTATTTTGATGAGACAATAAGAATTTCCTCATATGGAAAGTAAGATGCGCACTCGTAAATTGATGAGCACTTTGAAGTTCAAGTAGAGTTTGAAATCTTGTCTTGTCTCTTAACAATAATGAGAAGAGAAGTGTGACAAACGCACAGGATGCGAAATCATGCAAGAAGATTGTCAGTCTGGAATCTCATTTAATTCTTAAGAGATAAAGATTTTTTAGAATCTCAGACATAAGCAAAGAATCCCATTTCAGATTCGCAAATGTGAAATAAATGTGTTATGCTCTGCGGAAGTTGAACAACGGTATTCGGAAATCGTATTGGATCTGGTGATCTCAGAAAGAAATTCAAGGTTATCTTGGCCAATGTTGAAGTGTAAATTGGATTTGGCAAAAAAAAAGTTTTTGAACCTTCAAATAAATTCATGTGTTGTGAGAGATGAAAAGTGTAGAGACGTTAGAGGCTGAGAGCGAGCTTGTCTTGAACAGTATATCAGTACATTCGTTGTCATTATAGTAAGACTTCATTGCAAGAAGCACCATTCCCAATTCCCACATTCCCGAGTAGTGGTACTACACTTTAAAATTTCAATTCGAATCAATACTAAGATTTTGTTTCTTCATTTCTTTGTATTACTTGAAACTGGTACTTGGAGTACTTTCTACTATCCTCAGACAAACACAAAATGATAATTTCTCAACCCGACCAAGTTTCTATGTATTGTCTCACGCAGCACCAACTTATAAGTTTTCTGAACATTCTCGTTTGATCTGGTGTTGAAAGCTTCATTAATGATAAATGCCTCCGGCTAGCTCAACTATACTGGAGCATGCTGGATTCTAATCACAATCAGCACCAGGAAATGAGTTTCACTGGAACTTTTACCGTAGTCAAATTAAGGGTGTTTTGGGTTCGTTCAAATCAACATGCCAGACGTAGTAGAATTTTCACATTGGTGAAAGTCGTCCCTTAGTCTGCGACTTCTGCCTGTGTACATGGATAAGATATTACACAATATCAGATTAAAAAATCATAACTACCCTGAAATGTTGAACTGAGTATTAATCGTACAAGAACAATCTTCTAGAAATCTGGAAATTGACACTTAATATCTTCCATGTGGTGTGATAGATAATATTAGTCAATGCCGTTAGCATCGTGGTCGTTTCATATAACGTGAAATCTTATATTCTCTGTTTTTTTACTATTGTTGACTTTATTGTTATTTTGCAAATAAATAACAACCTTCATGTGCCATGTACTATGAGATAAAATGAGATAAAAATCAACCATTTTGAATGAGTGTGCAATTTGTTATTGATAAGTAACTTTGTGTGAATATTTGGTATTTGGTATTGATTCTGATAATTATTTTTTGAAATTCATTGAATGGATAATGTTAAGAACTAATTAATTAATTAAGGACTTTTCTAGAGAATTATAACTAATGTGCCGCAGAAGGGAGAGCAGCAATTGTGGGCGTTTGAAGTTTGCAATTTTGTGATAGCAATAGTAATTTATTGTATGTGACAATTCTGTATTCTTTGAATTCCTTGCTGATTCTGTTGACACTTGAAATAAAACTGAATCTAAATCTAAATCTAAAATCTACTCTCGTCAGTAAAGATTGCAATTTTATTTTCGGACTAAGGAATCTAAAGCCTGTGCGAAACAAATATTGTTCCATTATGAGACCCAAATAAAAATGACAAGTATATTGTTTCTTTTCTTCTTGTTGGTTTGAACATCAAAGGGACGGATGTTAGTTTGAGGAGAACCTACTTTCCATTTTCATGCGTATTTATATTTAAGATATTGAAGGGTAAATGTCACAGCAGTACTTTTTGGAGTCAAAGGAAAAACCGCGGAATTAGTTATAGCGCTTTTGAAAATTAGATTACTTTACCTCTCACGACTCGATTATATTCACTTTGCTTTGCAATGAACTGTGTTTGCGGACCCTATTGTGTTATTTTATCAACACTGAGGTACCGTATATTTTATAGCGGAATTAATGCATATCTAAATGTTGCTCTGCTTTTCCATTATTGAATTTTCGTCCTTGCACTTTGTCAAAGAGGAATGGTGAAAACGTAGTTTCAAATCAAGGACAAAAGACGACACATGCGATGACGGTTTTTATTTTAATTTTTGTTTTAACCACTTCTACCCTTTGTCGTCATTTAAATTGTGTTAACCTCATTTTATCCTCTTGCTTAAAAAATAATGCAATACTCCAAATATGTATACACGTTATGAGATCAAAAACTTCAAACCCATTTCTGGCACATACGCGTTAGTTTATCTTAAGATCACATTCTGCCCGTCAACCCAGAGTTTGCATTCTTCTTTCAGTTTGTTGGAAAACATTATTTGAATTTATTCATATATCACAATTCATTATTCAATTCTCGTCAAATTACACAAGAGCTCAAAAACAAAATTTTGATTTGAATCTTCCAGTTTTATAAACTGTAATAAATATTTTGTCCTTGAATTCTTATGAAGCTCTTGCGACTGACCTTGCATTATTCCGAGAACTACGTACAAAGTCCAGTTTTATTTGAATGAAATATAAATAATTATGCATAGCATACACGGCAGTAGAATCCCTGGACAAAATGAAAAGAAATCACCGAGTTCACCCGGAAATTAAATAAACTCTGCTTCATCCCTTTTGACAACCTGCTTAATTGTTATGAAACCACAATTGAGTCCGTGAAGTCCTAACTGCATATTATTGGCATTTCCTCACAAAATGTACTCGTATTTGTAATTCACTTACGTTACATTGCCAACCACTAAATCAGTTTAAAGTTTCGTGTATGGAAATGTACAAGACGAAGTGTAAATACGGTCAAGTTTCTAGAATCTTGGTAATTCAATAATAGGATGCTTAGTGTTGTGTTGGTATGATTCGTTCCGCGAAAACGGGGTCTTTCTCTTTCATGAAATTTAAACCTCAACTAACAAAACAAAATTAAGCAAAGGGTCATTCACTTTTCCCGTTTTCCCTAAATAAGCTGGAAAGCTGACATTGAACCTCTTATCTGATTAGTCATGGGATAATAGAGACGAGACAAGTACCAACCATGCTGACTGCTGAGTCGAGTCAAGATGAGTAACTTGATGACAATAAACTTCTTGATCGACATAAACAACGTGAGTCATTGTACAGTGCAGTGTCATATTCAGCTAACCTAAACGTTAAATTAGGAGGTTAAAACTAACTTCATGACAATTAAAATGATGACCAGAGTAGGTTCACGTACGAAAACCTCGTACGTGAACTGTGTTCAGTAGTTGCATGAACTGTTTGTACTGTTTCAAATAAACTTTTCAACAATTAGTTTTAAAAAATACACAACTTGTCATACTAAATGCCTAAAGTATGGAATTTCGCAATTCTAAAATAACTTGTTTGACATTGTCGGAAAAGTTAAAAAGGTACTAGTTTGCTTAACAGCCAGCTTCGCTAGTTAATTTTGAGTATAATGACTAAACAAAGTTCTCTAAAGAAACAGAACCGGAAGTAACCAACGTATCTTCCCTACGTTGTTGTCGGCACATTATTCTGTAGCATAAAATAAAAATTTAACAGTTGATAACGAATTCGTTTTCTTCGGTTAATCAACTTATAAAAAAATCTATAACCTGATATATCCTACATTATTCATTTTTAGCCAGTTTAATTTTGCACACAGAGCTAACCGAATAAAACCCGACCTTGAGCCCTGTAATAGCTAGGACCTCCGCCCTATCGGTGTGTTACTTGCATAGCTGCATAATAAACCGGGTTTAATTTGATTCCACCATACATACCAGACGTATAGTATAAGAAGATTTCAGGAAGAATGCCTTCCGGTAGGAAAGGAACTGGAACATTGGCATAATGACAATTAAATCCTCGCTTGCTACTTATTTGCTATTGAATTTTAGCATGGCCGTCTCTCCTTTTCAAATTAAACGTCTGTCTACCGTACATTCATTCGCATCTGCCCGAAATAGATTTCGACTTGGAGTCGTAACAAATAATCTTAATGAGAAAACATATGTTCGCACAGAGTTAATTAGATTTTAACATGTTCATGCTTGAGTAAAGACCAAGTTGTGACGTACGACAAGAATTAAATTATTGTTTTAATCAAATTCCGCCAGACATGGTCAGGCAGGCATTAGTCATATTTTGCTTGCTAGTGAGTTTCAATATCAATAGTTTGCTGATATCAAAGGGATTGTTTTGCTAATAACTCGAAGTTGAAAACTGCCTCCCCAGCAAGAATTGAGAAAGTAGAGGGCATGCATTAATTTTTTCAGTACCCTTTCAGTACATTGCATTGAGTGCATGTACAAGAACAATCGTAAAGTCGTAAATTAGGAATGTTTTTTTAAACTTTCCCTACTGCGTAATGTGATTATGGTGAATGACAAACAAACTCATTAAAATACAGACTTTGATTAAAAATATTAATCGTTTTCGCAGTTCATTGTTTCTCGGAATATAAATAACCTTGAGCATGTGTCAGAATATCAGGAGGGCAGCAAAAACAGTTGTTAGAAAGCGTATCGAACAATACTTAACCATTAAATCCGATGTATTCTAGTTCCAGCTGAAGGGATCAACACAGTATTCGGCGGACACCCGCGATCAAGTGATTTGAAGTTCACCTTTTTCGAAAGATATTAATTGGCATTCCTTGCTAATGCGTTAGTATAATTCTAAATATCAATATCATCTAAAGGGTAGATATAACTTTGTAATCGCATGGCCAAGTTGAAGGTGCAAAATTCCATTCAACAAACTTAGCGTTAAATATGCACTTAGGAACACCACGCGGATAAGCTTGATTGTTGTAAGATTGAAAGACAGAAAGATGTAAGCCGGACAATTATTGTTTGGTAGTAGTAGGAAAATAAAATTATCATCATTTCTATTGTTTAACCATACTTTTGAAGTTTCAAATTAAAAATGAAGTACTGAAATCTTTGTAAGTAGTGCATAGTACAGGTTAATTGTGTAATTGCTAATTGCCTTCCATTGTTTATAGGTGTTGTTTACTCGAACGTGTATTCGGTGATGGCAATACTGCTTCTATTTTGTCATTGTTTCATGAGTAACCTTTTTCTGAGTAGGTCCTGTCCTACACAGAATTCCACTACAATGCATGTCAGGCAATTCGTGTTCGTAATTAACTACATTACATATTAATTCCGGAGTTAAACTCTCCCTGACATCAATTAGTAATTAAGAACAAACACAGCATCACAATTAGCTTCAGGCTCCGGTTCAAGCACATAGGATTTGTTCACTTAGCTGCACTTGTCCGTGATTTTTGTACTATTCCTCCAAGCTGAGTTATTTAGTTGTCGCTAGAAAAGTTTTTATAATTAGCTTTATTGTGGCAATTAACCGTTAATGGCTCGACGTATTACCGATTTTGAGTATAATTAATTTAACAATTATCGTACGATGAATCAAATGCTCGACATTTTCTCTTCTCCTATACCTCCATTTGATTTACTAGTATTCATCCCAACAATTCATGATTCATGTGAATATGGCGTACAAAAATATCACCATGCACTGTACAAACTACAATATAAATATTTTTAGCCCCTTTTCAGAATCTAATATTAAATCAGAGACGAATAAGTTTTTGTAAATGAAATCATATTCAGAAAGGGTGCACTGTGCTGTGCACGCAAGAAGCTTGTCGTAATGGTTGTCTCTTACAATAACTAGACCACAAAAATATGTCGAAATTTTAATTTCGCAATAACACCATTATTCAGAATCATTGCATTGCAACGGAATTTCCGGTACTTTAAAGTCCATTACTGGCGGTAATGAAGTTTAGGAAAATGTGCGTGACTGGTATCGTGACAGAGTTTGATTTGGATCAGTGTACTTTGGTTGGAGATCAGAGTTTTTGTTGTTGGGAAGATTTTTAATTCAGTCTATATTGGCAATTGGATTAATGCATGGTTCAGTCGAGAATTCAGAGTGCTTAAAAAAATGAAGTGAGTTTTTTCAATCTTGAAGGTTCTTTTTATTCCGTCAATATCTCTGTCAAGTTAATAGTTAGCTGAAGCTAGCTATTAACTCGTGTGAAATCTCTAAACACATAGAATTGACTTGTGAAGTGATAGTGAATGTAAAAGTTGAATTGATTTCCTTGTTCAGGATCCATCCTTCAACAACTACGCGCAACGGTCCTTAGGAAGGATCAAGAAACCGATCAAGAATTCAACGGATGTTGTCATAAGGAATTTCGTGAGTTTTATAGATTCTCAGCCTTTAACTGTTACATAATTTTAAGTGGACTTGCACTCACCTATACAGTACAAATTAGTACGACAAAGAGAACTGTTTAATCACCGAATTTCTCTGAAATAACTTACTAATTTAAGCCGAAATAAAAATACTTCCAATATCTTCAACGTATTAACGAGTTATATCACATTTTTCGCTTTGATTGTGATTTAGATTTCCATTTAAGATTAGTTTCCTGCATATGAAGCAGCAGCGGTAGGTACTAGGTACCAGGGTACCACACAACCACGTACAAAAGTAGGTTGGTGTTGGGACACCCTGTACATACTAAACGAAAAGCTTCAGATAATGAAAACCGATTTTAAAGCAACCAACGTTATATGCCAGAGTGATCAAACCCTCACCCTCATCATAGTGAGGCAAAAATGGCCAGACTCTCCCATATACCAAGTGACATTTATTCGAAATAATAATACTAAACTAAATTATTACAACACAGTCAAACTGTGAAAGACTGCGGACCCATTTTCCAATTATTTTTCGATTTTTACTTTTTAGAAAAATTATTTAGTCCATTAACTCGTGATTAACTCATGATTTCTACTTTAGTTTTATATTGTTGTGTTCTTGTGTTCTTCCGTGGTCAAAAAAGGCAGTCAGGAGCTAGTCTTCTATTTTTTTAACAAAAAATTCTAGACTTCTTGGTTTGTTTCTTGCTAGCGACCCCCGCGAGTGCTGAGGAGGAAGTGCAGATCCACCTATGAAAAATTGTCTCTGAAGATTCAATTGACGTAACTCGTTCAAACTTTTATCGCAGGAAAATCGATTTTATTTAGAAGTGCTAAAAATAAAAGTTCTACTGAACTACTACTAGAACACTTGAACACTAGAGATGCTAGAATAGAAGACGTAAACTAGAACTTGTGACTTTCGATTTCGATATTTCAATTTCTGTTCTGTTTGTTCCAAAACGGGAAACTCCCCAGTGCAGAGTGACGAGCCAGAATTCTAAGAATATGATGAGTCAAGTCAAAGTCAATGATCATTTAATTTAATTTCATTCAGTTTCAGTTCACTTCAGAAGATCAGAAATTCACAGTAGTCCATATAGTAATGAACATGACAATATGAGCTTAGTGTCAGCCAAGTTACCAAAAAAACACTAAAACTGCTTGTGACTGTTGTTGTGAGGTTGTGACTTCGGCAGCTAATTTTGAAAAGGATTCCCAACTAGCAGCTACTTGACATTGGCATTGATTTCAATTCAAGGTATGTCACAGTCACTTTTCACTATTCAGATTTTATCTTCGCTCACATTATTATGCAATTTTCCCCTCAGCTGAACTCTATTTTACATTGAAGGTAATCTTTTGAGTCTGTTCTCTTAGAAAAACATAAAACATATAGGCTAGACGCTAGACATTTTGCATGAAATATGAATTACGTTATTATGAAAGGTCTGGCCTAATAGAAAGGAATCTATCCATCAATCTAAATATGAATGTGTCCAAAGCGGCTCGAACTTCTGGAAACCCTACCCACCAATTACTATTTTACCATGTATCTTGTGTTTCTGTTGCCTTCTCGTCATAATTTTTCGGATCTTTGTTGAAGTAATTAGGATAAGCCGCTAGATTAGGACAGCTCAATTGACACTACAACTCATTGAAGAAATATAGGTTATCGGGTTGCATGGGATACAAAATTATGCCTTAATTAAGAACTAAAAAAATAACCGCCAAGTATTATAAGAATTTGTACCTTTGCCTAAAAGGATACTACCCTACGGGTAGTAGACTACGAGTAGGGCTTTTGAAAATGATGGATTGAAAAATTACAGACGCTCGAGACCACGAAACCACGATGAAGTACGGAACTAAAGAATAACTGTATTTTCTATCATGTTGACATTCCTGAACAGACTACAGACTGAATATAAACAAAAAATTTCCAGTGAAGTAATGCCGTAAAATCCGGGAGAGATACAATGACTAACAGAGTTTACACCAACAGGATATTCCTGAAACATTCTTCCTATTCCCAGTAATATAATTTTAAAACAGAAATAGTACACTGTACGTGTACACCATGTTTAAAAATAAAAGCTTGGAAGGTGAGAAAGAAAAGTATTCAGTATTCTTTTAGGTCACATTTTTTGTATCTCTGTGTCACTCAAGGGTTCGCCCTTTTGGGTCCCATTGGCTTCTAAACTTTCCAGGAGATTGGATTAAACTGTTTGTTAGACGAATAATATGAGGGGATGGATCCGATGGACGGTTGTAATTACATTATGTTTCCAAACATTTTTTTGTCTCAGGAGTTTAATTATTATGGTTATTTTGTTATAGTGAAAATCATTCGCGTCATATCTTCCCCTTCATTGCACCAGCCTATATACTTAATATAACACTAGCATATTTTTTTAGTGATATCTTGTTAGATAATGTAAAATAAAACCCTGCAACTTATGTAAACATATGACGTCTGTTGAAACTAGTTGGAAGACCTGTTTTTTGTTATGATCTTTGCATGCATGTTACTTATTGATTTCACATGAGTCGTACTCATATAAACATGAATTCATGATGACTTTAGCACGAGGAAATGAGAAAAGCTTTCCGCGTGGATATGTGATATGACTCATGTGGTCAATCAAGCGGACAGTTGTACTTGTACATGGAATTGTCTATCTCCTCGAAAAATAATTGACTCATTTGAGTCAATATTCCATTTCCCTTGTTCGTTTGGATAGAAGTTTGTGTTAGTCGGTTAATTTGTGCGGTTTGGTTAATACGAGAAGAGTTGGAATCCCTGGTACATTATCAAATCCATACTTAGCCTTTGCTTTGCGTGCATGCATTCATCAGGTCCGGACTCAGGAGTACAAAGTTAAAAAGTAGGTTTAGTACACATTTAGACTGATAAGATTTCGAAATTGTAATAATTGTAATTTTCTGACTACATGTTGCACCTTTTGGCTCATATGTTATCTAAAGTATGTATTGCTTTGAATTTAGTTGATAATTGTTTGGACTTTTGTACTTTCGCCGGGTGCCACACAGTGAAAGTACAATTCAGCCACTCAAGTCTGAACAATTAATTAATGATTTACATGTTTCATTAAAATATTGAACGCCGGTTCTGTCATTGTCTTGTGAGTCCTGTGAGCATTCAAGTCGAGGTTTTAATTTACTAATAATTACTGAACTTGAATAGTACATAAATATTAAATTAAAATATGATGTTGTGGTGTGCTAAAACTTACCGTTATCTTTCTTTTCAGATTTTTAAATACTGAAGAAATAAGAAAAAATTTTCATCATGAAGTCATACTTGTCCTACTGTGTTCTCATCGCTCTGATCTCTATTACCCATGGACGTGAAAAAGTGGACGTTCAAGAGGAAGTGAATAAAATAACAGCAAAGTTTGAAAAATTTGAGAAGCCCGACCCTAAAATTATTGAAAGTTTCATTGAGCAAATTAAGGCATCCTGTCGAACTAATCGGACGATTGAACCAGAAGTTATGGTAATAGATCTTTTGAGTTTTGGCTGAAATTTCGTTAATGTACACGTTCAATTCAACACGTCGTATCAATTATTTTGTTTTATTACAGAATAACATGACAGCGTGCACTGGGAAATTGTTCAACCAAACTGCTCTCACTGCCGAAATTCAGGAGGCGATTCCAAAGGGAGATCTGGATGATGTATTTCGAAGTGTTTGTCTTAAATGGCCTAAAGTAAAAGCATGTATGACAGAGGGTTTCGACGTTATGGAAGAATGTTGGGCGGAAGGGAAGCGGATCACTAAGGCACTTGATTCCATGGTAGACTTTTTCTGTGAGCAAGATAACAGTGGGGCCAGAATCGCATGTGAGTACCATTTAAAATATTTAAGTAAACTATCTAGTGCTGAGTTTCTATTTTTTTTTTATTATTATTTTTAGTGTTTTTCGCCGAGGGTGGACTTACATGTTTGGAAACACATGGAGACGCAGTTCGCAACTGTGTCAATGAGCATTTCGCAGAAGAAGAAAATCAAGACCTGTGTTCGTAAGTTTAAACCCGTTTTTAAATGTGATACATTAAATCATTGAATAATTACAAATCTCTTTTCACAACTTTTTTTCAACATTTTTTTATTAGAAGCGTTGGGCAAATTCACGGGTGCTTAACTCCATTGAGGAAATGTAAAGATGTGACTCCTGAGAATTTGATTGGTTCAATGGTTAGACAAGTCGGAAAATCATTGGAATGTCCACCTATTTCAGATCTATACACCGGTCGTGCAAAGGACGATACTTCAGCAGCCACTTCCCACTTTGTTACCGCATCATCCAGTTTTTTTATGGGCGTCATTGCATTTATTTTGGCGAATTAGTTCTACCAGACTGTTAATTGCTGGAGCTTTTGCACAATCCCTGTAATATAAGTTAATAAGCATTTTCAACAAATAGCGAGCACAAGTTACAAGTATTTTCAATAGTTTCTCTCAAGCTTTCAATGGAGTGGTGCGTATTTGATAATCGTCAGCGTACGCAAACTTTATTTTATATTCGAACACATGACACTCTGTAAGACTTGAGTAATTTTGTAAGAATTTCATCCAAACCGTTAATATCTAAGGTTATGGTTATAAGGTTTCCACTTTGTCTATGCAGAGTATTTAGAGAATTAGTCTCACAGAATTTAAGCAAAATTAAGTCAAAGTTTCTGCTTGAACAAATTCATGTGAACAAAACACAGCATAGAAGTTAAACTTTAGCCTTACCTACCTTTTTCATTTCCTACCGATACAGTACACTGATTTTGCTCACCCTTCTTCCACTTTTTGAGAAAATATGTATTGCATTTTATTTGCTACTACTTACTTTATGCCCTAAGTCGGTGATATTACTCAATTAATTAGCATAGTAGTCCTAGAGTGCTCGATCGTTGTAGTTCCTAATTTTGTTATTGCACAGCGTTATATTTTTTTGGTTTGAAACTTTGTTTGCATTTTGCGGAACATTGATGTAAATGCGTCCATAGTGTAGTAAGAATTCAAGGACGCCAATTTCCTTGCCAAATATTTTCACGAAAAATGAATTATTGATACTGACTAGTACTGAATTAATCGAGACGTGTCTTACTCAATTCATACTTGACGGTTTCCACGCATGTTGCATAGTAATGTCAGCGTCAACGTCAACTATCGTTAAAAGATTTGGAATTAAGTTTGTGATCCAGAAATTGCCTTCGCAGTATGAATTTGACAGTTTTATTTACAATTTGACATCTTCTGAATTTATTTTTCCCCGTGTGCCATATTCGATGGAAAATTACTTTAGATGAGCGTCGAACTCAACGTATGATTTGAGTATAGTGTATAGGTTTTTTAGGTTTTAATTTATATGACCTCTGACCTCTAAGACCAGGGACTTGACCAATACTGTACAATTGAAATGTAAAATCCTTCCAAATATTGGGTACCACCAGCACTAGCGATTTCGAATAGGAGTTTTCGCTACTAAACGTCAAAAACTCAAATCTAATGTTTGACAGCATTAAGTTCCGAAGCTCATTACTTTCATAAATAGATCCAGAGGTACAATAATGATTTGTTGAATAATTTTTAAAAATGTATGCAAGTGAGGGGTATTGTTGTCGTTACTTAACGCATAACTCAGGAATAATTGGTAATGAATGATTAACATTAGTTCGTAAATATACTAATTGTTGTACCTGTAATTTTGCTTCAATGTCAACGTAATTTTTGTATTAAACGTTAGACAAAAATAGTTTCTGTTGAATAAACAATTATAATTGTAGCTTGCAGTATCATTGACCACTTAATCAGAATTATTCACATTGCAAAAGCATGTTATCAGTATATCAGCACCAACAAATACAGTACAGTAGCATATCAGTACTTTCAGTACTTACAATACAAGATTCCTTATTCCATTGAGGTTTTGCAAAACCCATAAAAACCAATCATGATTCCAGCCAGCCTCGTCCGTCAACTCTTGGAGAATATTTTAATTGAACCCGAACCCAGATACTAACAATAAGATAACGTGAACGTCCTCATCTTTCCTTTAATTAAATATCTGAATTCTGCCATTACTCACGGAGATGAGAAAGACCAACAAAATAAGACTTCAAAATTGAAGGCAACGAAGGCACTTTTTTATTTGAGCCTTTTGTCAATAAAAAATAGTCATAATTTGTCCTAATCTACAAGATAAGTCCTGGAGCACCAGCATAGCCGAGTCCGACGTTGTTGTAGGTGAAACTGTTAAGTCCAACGGTATTGTATCCCAAACCAACGCTGTTGTAAGCGAGTGCTGGGGCAGCAGCGTAGGACAACGCTGGGGCAGCGGCGTATGAAACAGCTGGGGCAGCGGCGTATGAAACTGCTGGGGCAGCAGCGTAAGAAATAGCTGGAGCAGCGACGACAGTAGTTTTCACAATTGGAGGAGATGGAACTTCGACATTGACTGGTACAGGCACTGAACGGTAACGGATCTGCAAGTTATTAGCATTAAATAATCATTTCATCGAGTCGTAATCGATAAATTGGGAAACCATTGCATTATTCTAATGTATCCGAGAATATCATCATCCTCAAAGATTATAGTTTCCGGTCTAAACCGTCAACGTTACCTCTGGTTGGTCAACTGTGATGGGTTGTTTGACGACTGTGACTTCTGGAGCATTGTATGAAACGCTTCCAAGAAGAGGTGCTCCCAAAGCTGGGCTGGAAGCATAGCTTGTTAATCCTCCAGCAATGACACCAGCATTGGCGGCGCAGAAAAGAGTGGCGAGGACGACCTGGATAGAACACAAGGAAAAATATGAAATATTTTTTAAAAATGAAGAGAACCTTATAGTGTACGTGGCAGCTTAGGTGCTCTCAATATCCTTCTCAATAACTATGCGTTCAGGCATGTCCGCTTAAGATCGTTCAAAAGTATTTTTAATTTTGATAATATTTCAATGAGGAAAGAGATGTTGAGACTTTCCAAGCCATAATAACCAGTTATTTCGAAATATGACTTACAAGGGTATACATGTTGAATGCGGATTCAAATAAATCTGACTGAATAAGTGTAGTCAAGGAATGAGACTTTTATACGTCCCATCCACCCTTTAATTTCATCAGCCATTTACATATGTATTAGTCAAGCGGGATTTGCTATACATTTTCTGTCTGGATTTTTTTTAAACAACGATTAAGGAAGATTGGGAATGCGGAATCTCAATCTCATGAGCGGAATTACACAGGTGAATGAGTTATGCACATACAAATTAAATATATAGGAACTCGAAGTATTAAAAATGAAAGAGTTGATTCAGAAGTCAGTTGACCATTCTTATCCTTATGAACATCCATACCATTTTATTATCATTCCCTTTCATTGTAATTAGATGAATTTGGGCAACTCCTTCAGAGTATACAAATACAAAGTGGCTCAACACGAGCAGGATTACACCACACCCAACATTCAA
Organism: Protaphorura armata; assembly: GCA_034700305.1. Lineage (NCBI taxonomy): Eukaryota > Metazoa > Arthropoda > Collembola > Poduromorpha > Onychiuridae > Protaphorura > Protaphorura armata. The sequence continues at coordinate 26,906 of JAQIXO010000213.1, forward strand.
GGTCTCCAAGGTCTGTCGTTTGTTTCTTACAGAATTTGCACAGAATTTGCTACTCATGTAAATAAATGCTCTTGTTACGGTTTAACTTATAAGCTTTAGCGTGTGAAGCTTAAATAGAAGAGTTGATAAACCCGTATTTCTTTTATTTGTGTACGGGACAATTAAACCACTAAATTTAAGGCAGGGAAGTCAAGAACATCTGATGTATGTTGTTCTTCCCGAACTCTACTTTTACTCAAAATGGACTAACTTACTAGATCAATTCGGCTCTCAATTCGACAAACCAGTTTTGTAGCTTATGCAACCGTTTACTTCATGATATTACATTGTGAAGAGAGAAAATTTCAATACATCTTATATATCTGATCAAAATTCTGAAACCTTTAATCTGAAATTGTCGCAAATAATTCAACCAGTCCTTACGCACTAATTTCTTCGTAAGTCAAATCTCAATCATTTTGGTCAAAAAACAAAAAGTCGATTCCTTTATTTTCCATTGCTCAGTTGTTACGTTGCAATCAAGTGGTTAATTTACCACACATAATTTGGAGGAATCTCAATAATTTATTCTAGAAGGGAAGGAGGGGTATAGATTGATCATTTGTTTTTCAAGAAGTCGCTTCAGTTCTGTAAATCCAGAAGTCATCATCATATCCATCTTCGACATGACTGAGCAGGACAACACGACGGGTCTCACAGTAAGCTCCACTGTCCACAATTTTTAGTTTGATTTTCACAGGGTCAACAGGAACTTTTCCATCATTTCCATCAGGAAGAAGGTCATTTTCCAAGTACCCACTCAATGTCTCAGTTGCGGATTCCAAGTC
>JAQIXO010000214.1:0-27701 GCA_034700305.1 Protaphorura armata
CTAGCGGTGACCCCTGAATTTTCAGCGTTTAGTCGTCCATTTAAACATTGTTCAGGAGGTCATGGGCAAGCTCTCTGTAAAATATGGGGTCATTCCGACGGACGGGGATTCCCCCATGTACCCGCCCCGATCTCCTTTATTTGACTGTATCACGTCAGCTGTCACCTGTGAATTAAATTTAATCACGGTTTTTAAGGTGATTTGATTATGTCTAGTTTAATTTTTGACAACCATTTAGAGTATTACTCTATAAAATCAAATGAAAAGTGGGAGAAGAGATTCGTTAATAAAAATTACCTTATTGACCAAGTGGAACAAGACTCCAAATTATTAAAAACCACACAAAATGGCCAATCGTCAAGAACCCTTGGACGTTGAGAAGTTTTTGTCTTCTGTCCACGAAGCTTTCCTGTCTGAGCTCCGAGTCCTGTGGCTGTGAACGTGGCTATCCGTTTCCTCATCTATCCCTGTGTGCGTCGCCCAATGCTTTTGCGTGAGGAAATCCTTGACGACATGGCACGGCATGGCATTGCGCATGACTCACACGGTCTCCATTTTTCCTACCCAAAAATTTTGAGGATGCTATGCTATGCCATACAGTATGGCATTTTCTCAAGCAAGGCAGGGAAGCTGGCACGCTGACATGTCTTTTCATATTTTAAATGAACTTAAAAAACTTTGAATTATGTCGTTGTGTTTCTGAACTTTATACATATTGTTAAAATAGTAAAGTTTTAAGTAAGTTAAACAATATTATCAGTCATCGACGTAGAGTTTGTAATGTTCACATACACCTATATTTTTCAGTTTAGTATTTCCGAAGAGTAATTTTGTTATTGTCAATCTAATTGAATACTTTGAGCATTATGAGTAATACCAGTTCAACATTGACAGTTTTACAATATACAAAATCTAAATTCAGAAATAGTTTTTTAATCGAATTTCGAAATTACTTCAAACTCCTAAATTCCTCAGAAATGGTTCACTTTCGCCCTTACATGAATGGCCAACTCCTTTCGGCTGTATATGATGATGCGCTCCGACAGTGGACATTGCACGGCGTACACCACATCATCGTTCTCAATGCTATAAAAGTATATACTTTTAATTAGAGACTTTCAAAAAATTTAAAGTTTAAAAATCCCATGCATTAACAAAATTAATTAATTAAAATTGATTCACATATAATCGATAACCCAAGACCACAAATTCAGAAGGCTCCACTGGAATAGTGCTCGTGGCTGGAAGGCTCGTGGTGACTCGGACTCCCTTTCCAATAATGTCAATGGGAATGATGTCTTTTTCCTTGAAGACTTTTTATTCCAGGCTTTTGTCATCAAATGTAACAATGTGGTTCTGGGGGTGGGCATCTCGGCAGAGTACTGGTAGATCTCAACCTCCTAGGGGCGTCACGTCCAATGTCACATACTTCATTTGACTTCCAATCCGAGCTACAGTTTCTTTCGGTTCAGCAGAATCCTGCCGTAAGTTGCCGAAAGTACTCATCAAGAACTCCACGCGTCATGCCATATTTGATTGAATGGGTTCTTTGTGCACGTCCAGTTGTAGTTGGAAGTTGGAGGTTCTGGTTCTGGTGGTGGGTTTCCGGGCAGAGAACTGGCAGATCTCAATCTCCTAGGGGTCGTTGTCACCATATACTTCATTTGACTTCCAATCCGAGCTACGGTTACAGTTTCCTTCGGTTCAGAAGAATCTTTTAGAATTTTTTGGTGGTGCGGGGCAAAATCTCGGACTCCTCCGAAGGGCAGGTTGTTCTTCCTAATTGGCCAATCCGGACTGAAATTGAAGAGTTTCGACCATCTGGGGAGGAGCTGTTTGGATTCTTTGGGTTCTTTTCTTCTTGGTCCTTATGGAAGGGATTCTGGGAGCTTCAATCTTCTCGGCGGCGGCCTTCCGTGGTGAAGTTTCAATCTTCGCAGCATTTTTGGTGGAAGGCGAAGACATCCTTGGAGACTTTTGGATTCCCATTTCAGCTCCGTCTCCTCGGTATCTGGCTGGCATGACTGAGTTTCTTCGGAGAGAAGCTCTGGTTGATGTTGATGGAGATGGAGATGCCACTCTAGTGTCTTTTTTCTTCTTCGGCATCGGAGGCTCAAATTTGATCTTTTTTGGCATACTTTCCATCTCTTCTTCTTGGGTGTCTTTGGCCTTTGTTTTCTTTCCATCAATTCTTGAGCGTCCACGTCCAACCGATTGACAGGGAGTTGTATGTTGAACAGGCTCAACAGTTGAGCCATGTTGTGGCCGTGGGATCGGATTCGGTTTCCCTTCCATTGTTTGAGTCCTGTTTTACATATACGAATTCAATTAAATAATATAATTCCTGGATTTTTTCAAAGTTTTTGAAATACACTACAAGATGACTACGGTCGCGGTCGCCGATATGTGGAGCGAGAATGGGAGTGGAATTTCATTGCTTCGTGTATTTCGAGGGAAGGCGGTCCCCCAATTTTCTCGAAGGAATTTTTCTACCTAATATATTTCGGTGTCCGAACTTTTTTCCTACCTGACTCGTTATTTAAAAAAAATCCAGAATGTGTATTGTTTATTTAACAAAAAAAAATTAAAACTGGTCTAAAAATGTGTCTGGGGTATTCTCTATTGATAAAATTGCGGTAATTAGGAGGATTATAAATAGGACTAATAGCTTACCTGTGTATGTTGTGACCAATACGAAAGGATCACGAACAGGAATTTGTAGGCAATTTGTAGACAAGCGTCGAAATTTGTAGGCAAGCGTCGAAAGTAGGCAGGACGAAGATATTTGTAGGCTAGTTCCGCATCCTCCGTAGTCAAAGTCCAAACGTTGACTAAACTACTGGAATGAAAGGAGAGATCCTTTATACCTTCGCTTGACCTTTTCACCTAATTTCAACATTGCAAAACTCGGAGGGTGAACCCTACTCGTTCTCTCTACATTTGACCTTTTGACCTTGTCAAGTATTACAGAATGTTCCTACAGAGAAGAGAAGCCAACGTTAATGCCCATGACCTTCCTACCATTTCGGCCATTACATATTATTCCCTTGTGCTAATACTGCAAGTGTGTGAAATAAACTTGAATATATTTCTGCCAAAAGTTTGTGTGATTTCTTTAATTTTTCTAATTTATAGTCAGAAAACAAAAAATATTTAATATAAAAAAATTTATAAGAAAAAGTATTAGCCATGCACATGGCTACGTAAAGGTTATAAGTAACTACTGTTCGTATTTTATTTAGTGTTTTTAGAAGTTATTAAGAAGCTACTATATAGTACACAATACAGAAGCTTAGTTTTAACAGCAAAAAAATGTATTTGAAGTATTTGAATCATCCTCATCACTGAATGACAAGGGAAATGATTAAGGTTGTATGATGTCAGTATGTCAGTTTGTGTGTATTAAAGTAGTGTTCTAGTGTTATAGAGAATCGACATGTGAGTATTGAGAATTGAGAGTACACTTAATTCACTGTACATCACAATAATCACAAATCATTTAACATTTAAAAATAATAATTCAAATTAGAGGCAATAATTGTAATATCTTTGTGTCATTATTAGGTATTATCTTGACATTAACAGATGTGGACGAAGTATTTCGTATTCGCGATATTCTTTCCGGCCGTTTCGCCGATAATGCCATGTTTGATGAGTTATCCCTTGAACTGAAGGTTACATTCACAGGGATATGCGCAGCTGTAACGGTATTTGGCATTATGGGCTGGTTAGTTTCTGGAAAGATGATATATTGGGTTTCAGATCAAGTTTTTATTATTAGGTATTCGTAATCGTGAAATTACTTACTTGAATCTGCACTGAACATCACTACCGAGATGATGATCAAAGAGATTAGAAATATTCCGCAGCATATTAGCCCTCGTTTTGTGCATCCGCAGAATAATATTCTTCCACAATACCCTCCACTTCTAAGGGCGATAAGGAATTCTAGAAATACACAAAATGTCAGGATAAATACACGACAGAATCGCACAACACTTTGATGTGCAGATTTTTAAACTTACTTTGAATCCGGGTCATTTTGTAAAATGTGAAAAGGTGATGGAAATATGTGCTTGAAACGTGGATAAGTCACTGAAGTCGAAGTGGTGGAAGTTTGCAAGTGTTGGCTCCGCTCAAGTATTGCCAAAATATGTGAATGTATAGTTTGAAGAAATGGAATGTAAAACGTACACGTGTGTTGTTTAGTAAACTTTATTTGTTGTTTTTATGCCGGAAGCATTAGTACGTAAGCCAACAACGAACTAGAGCATCAACTTGCGGTATTTACCCAGTGTGTTACTCATCGAAAGAAACTACAGTTTTACCGATTTTTGTACTTGTGATTCGTGTTAGCAGAATAGAGAGACCAATTTTTTTCAAAAATTAGGCAACGCGGTTTAACTATCAATTGAACCGTGTCTTCACTTAACGGTGATTGCCATGCAATTAGCTATTAATTCATTTATATGAAAATGTAATATTTGACTTAAAGGTGTCATGCAGTTTCATTACCAGTAATAAGAAAAAAAAATCTTAACACGCATTAATCTCTGTCGTTGCCGTCCCGGGATTGCATCCTGATAAAATGCATAACTGACATCATACAATCTTAATCATTTCCCTTGTCATTGGGTGATGAGGATGATTCAAATACTTCAAATACATTTGATGTTGCTTCTGTTTTGTGTACATACCGTAAATGACCGAACAGAACCCCGGGGCTCTATTTAAATTTGCCGCCTCCAGACCCGGGTTATATTCGAACACTGGGGCATCTTAATACATAGGCTCTTATGGAAGGGTACCCGGGTTGTATTCGAGCCCAGGGTTCTAAAAGGGACCAGGGTTCTATTCGGTCATTTACGGTATGTAGCTTCTTCATGACTTCCAAAAACACTAAATAAAATACGAACAGTAGTTACTTATAACCTTTACGTAGCCATGTGCATGGCTAATACTTTTTCTTATAAAAATTCCATTAAATATTTTTTGTTTTATGACTATTTCATTCCGGGGCACTGTTACAATTTCCCTTCTTATTACAATCGCAATCGGCGTCATCGAACTATAACTTGAAAACATCCGGCATCCTACCTTGAAAAAATACAGTGATATACTGTTTAAATTTATCTCAAAAAGACAGAATTACAATTTGTAATGTTGAAATAGGTCAAAAGGTCAAGCGAAGGTATAAAGGATCTCTCCTTTCATTCCATAAGTTTAATATTCGCTTGGACTTTGACGTGAGAGGATATGCGTTTATAGCCTACAAATTAATGCGTCTTGCCTACAAATTTCTTCGTCGCCATATTGTAGTACATTTCAAAAACTTCGAAAATATCCCACGAAAGATTAGACGATTGGAGGTCATCCATGTCCTCTGAATTTTAAATAATATAATTTAATGGAAATCTTAATAAGTAAAACAGGACTCAAACAATGAAAAGGATTCCGATCCCACGGCCACAACATGGCCCGAGTTCCGTGTGTGTAAATCTGGAGAATCCGCCGAGTGAACAAGTAAGTTTTTCAAATACCGGGTTCCCAACAATATTTGACTACCATATTTATCTAATACATACAAATAGCTAGCTAGGCATCCGTTTGAAGAATTCATTAAAAATCAACGAACCTGGTTTAGAACTTTAGTCAGAATTTTTCAACCGAGCTTTTTTTTTGTATAATTGGTTTCTTCAAAAAATTCTACTAGCATTAACCACCCATCCAATTCCAGAATATTTTAGAACGTTTATTGCAGCTGGTAAAATATTTTTGAAACACCCAGTTATAATTACTTATATTTCTGCGGAATTTTATTCAAAACGCAATCTCATTAGTTTACTGTTAACAGCTGTGTGGATTCGATAGATTTTGGAAAATTCTAATAAATGATGTTAATTTTTGCAGTCGCGAGAGAATCCAACTCATCCCGTTGATTTTACTATCCAAATTTTTGAACCTGGAACATCTCGAATAATCTACGACTCGACTGACACAAACGCCGGAGTGAGGAGTGACTATCAGATTGTCATTGCTTTCTTGCGTCGTACTTCCGTCAGATATTTTGGGGAAGCCAACAGGTACTACGGAGACCCGAGGTCGTGTCCGATCCAAAGCTGCACAGAAATCCATGACTTTTGATCCAATTCCGTCCGTGCCACACGGTAAGATTTTTATGCTCATATCTATAATAAATAATGCACTCCCATTCAGATCAACATTTCTGGGAACGGGGTTAATTTTTGGAAAGATCATCCCATAATTTCAACTCAATCAACCTTTAGTACACCTGAATTTTTTAATTAAATCCTAAATATTATTTTTAATAGAACGAACAGAATCGGACTCAGACTCCGAACCAGAGACATCTGACGATGTTGGACGTAAGAGGATGAATGTCACTGTTGAGCCAGTTCAACATACAACTTCCTGTCCATCGGTTGGACGCTCTTCAAGAATTGATGGGACAAAGGCCAAAGACACTCAAGAAGAGAAGATGGAAAGTGTCCCAAAAAGATCAAATTTGAGCCTCCGATGCCGAAGAAGAGTGGCATCTCCATCAACATCAACCAGAGCTTCACTCCGAAGAAACTCAGTCATGCCAGCCAGATACCGAGGAGACGGAGCTGAAATGGGAATCCAAAAGTCTCCAAGGATGTCTTCGCCTTCCACCAAAAATGCTGCGAAGATTGAAACTTCACATCGGAAGGCCGCCGCCGAGAAGATTGAAGCTCCTAGAATGCCTTCCATAATGACCAAGAAGAGAGGAACCCAAAGAATCCAAAGAGCTCCTCCCAGAAGGTCGAAACTCTTCAATTTCAGTTTGGATTGGCCAATTAGGAAGAAAAACCTGCCCTTCGGAGGAGTCCGAGATTTTGCCCCGCACCACCAAAAAATTCTAAAAGATTCCTCTGAACCGAAGGAAACTGTAACCGTAGCTCGGATTGGAAGTCAAATGAAGTATATAGTGACAACGACCCCTAGGAGATTGAGATTTGCCAGTTCTCTGCCCAGAAGCCCACCTCCAGCTTGACCTGCAGCGAGAACCCATTCCATGAAATATGGGATGACGCGTGAAGTTCTTGATGAACACTTATGGCAACCATTGGCACCAAAGAAGTATTCTGGTCCACCGCTCAAGGAAACTTCTACTGTTTGGGGAACTATTTGGTCCAAGCAAGGTTTAATTTAAACTTTTTCTATCCTGGAGAGAGGCGAGGAGATCTGAATATTTTATGTAATTAATAGGACTACCCGTCTACGTGCAAAAGAACCATGCCAAAGTCATTTTTGTGACTGGAACAATCCTCATGGATGTGGATCCGAGCAGGAGGTCTAAGTTGAAAAATTGGGTTGTCACGTTTGATGAAAAAAAAATGGAAAAAATCTTCCAGGAAAATTACATTTTTCCCATTGACATCATTGGAAAGGGAGTCCGAGTCATTAGGAGTCTTCCAGCCACGAGCACCGATCCAGTGGAGCCTTCTGAATTTGTAGTCTTAGGTTATCGTTTGAAAGTGATTCAATTTAAATTAATTAATTTGTTAATACATGGGAATTTTAAACTTTAAATTCTTTGAAATTATCTAATAAATTTATTTATTAAAACTTTTATGGCATTGAGAATGATGACGTGGTGTGCCGTGCAATGTCCACTGTCATACCGTATCATCATGTCCAGCAGAAAGGAGTTGGCCATTCATGCAAGGGCGAAAGTGAACCATTTCTGAGGAATTTAGGAGTTTGAAGTAATTTCGAAATTCGATTAAAAAACTAATTCTGAAATTAGATTTTGTATCTTGTAAAGTTTTGAATGTTGAACTGGTATTACTCATAATGCTCAAAGTATTCAATTAGATTTGACAATATGACAATAACAAAATTACTCTTCAGAAATACTAAACTGAAAAATATAGGTGTATGTGAACATTATAAACTCTATGTCGATGACTGCTAAGTGCTAATATTGTTTAACTTACTTAAAACTTTACTATTTTAACAATAAGTATATAAAGTTCAGAAGCACCCAACGACATATACAATGTACAAACCACCAAGTACAACTACGGAATTGGGCTTGTAATGTACTATGTACTTTTCTTGCTGAAAGTACTTGTATTACCACTATTTTCCATTCTGAAGTGTGTACACTTGTACTGACCCAAGTCTGAAACGGCATATCGCATGGTGATCTCTGTGGAATACTCCCTGAGTGCAAAACTTCTTCAATATTGCAAATGGCAAGTACAGTAGGTACCAATTCTAGTTATCCGAACAATTTCTTACGAACAAACCACAGGAATTAAAATGTAAAACCCTCGAAAGGAATATAAGTTTTGTTGACAATGTGAATCGGTTGTTTTATTAAGTGTGATTTGTCTCGATGCATGTTCAGCGAGGTCGTAGCCAATTTAAAAATATCTGGTCAAAAGGTGTCAAATGGAAAAATAATTAATGAATTTGTTCAAATATTGTCCAACCTCAAAATACACCATCAGGGTGTGCGGCCGACAGAGATCACGAATCCTTGTTTTAAATTTCAGATTTTCTATCACGTAAAAAAGAATGCTGCAGGAATTCGATCTGACGGTCACCGTCACACTAACAGACTTAGATTGATCTTTGAAGGGGGTTTCTCTGTAGGTCTCACATGAAATAAGGTTAGGTTACTTTAACTTTTGTACTGTTTAACTGTTGATAATAATATATGAATCGCAATGAAGATTACTATAGAGTTCTTCGCTATTGCCCTATTTCTGAATTATTATTACTGTTGTAAACAAATTGTTGTGAAGATATTTGCCTTTGACCGCTGGCCTTCCTAATAATTGTACTCGGATGTTAATTACCAGAAATCTGCATTGGAGAAGAGACATTTCGTTTTGTGTCTAGATCAAATACTTATAAACTAAAGCGTAGGAGTTTTGAGCCCATTCCTGTTCAAATACCTACACAAATTATTGGCATCTAAATCTGAATTTGAACTTGCACTGATAAATGAAAACATGAAATATATCGGGAAAGTAATAAACATTTTATTCAGACAGTCATACTAAAAATTTCTCAAAAAAACAATAGTTCATCAAATATAATAAATCCAATATATGTCATTCAGTCAGTCCTCTCAAAAATCTTGTATTTCCAATAGATTATGTGCTGTATACTGTATCTGAAAATTAGAGAAATAAAATACATCAGTCAATGTCGTCCAGATTTGAAAGTAATACAGTAGATGTAGATTTAAAGTAAACAATATGGACTTACTCGTTCCATTAGATTCTGTCCATTATAATAAGACTCCAAAATGACTTAGCGCCCTTCAACTAAAAATATAAAAATATTGAAGATTAGTTCCGAGAAATTAGATAAACCTTTAATTAAGTCTTTCTTCAGAGTTTATTAGCTCGAAATAATATAATCTATAATATAAACTTACTGTAAGATGACAAGTCAATTTCGTCTGGAAGTTCGGTAATGTTGACATCAAAACGATTTTGGACTTCATTCAAAATCTTTGCATCTCCTTCGTCACTCACAAGTGTGATTGCCAAACCCTATAATTTATAATAAAACAAATTATTCTCAACTCAACAGATTCATGTAAATCCAAGATGTCAAATTATATTTTCTTTCAACCAGAGATTGGAACTTTTCTAATCAATAATGATTCGCATGCTCCTCTTCCTATCTGGTTATATTCATTTGGAATTGAGTTAAATGAAAATTAAAGATAAATATTTTAATTGGTTTCCTTACTTTTGTTCCAAATCGCCCAGCTCGAGCAACACGATGCAAATAGGTGTCAGTATCCTCTGGCATGTCATAATTGAAGACAATGTTCACTCGCTCAATATCCATTCCACGTCCAAACAAATTCGTGGCAACCAAAATCCGTTTCTGAAAATCCTTGAATTGTTTGTAGCGCTCCAAACGATCCTCTTGAGTCATTCCACGATGGATCGCAATGGCTGGAAAATTCTGTTCAACCAAAAGCGTAGCCAAAGCCATACAGCGCTGCACAGATTTCACAAAAATGACAACCTAGAAGGACAATTGAAAAACATTAATCAAAAATAGTAGCCAGTAGCTAGTAAAACTAAAAACTAAATAATTGAGATCCAAACAAATATTATAATTATATATCGCATACCTGGTTAAACTCCAAAGCATCAATGAGATCAAATAATTTTTTATTCTTTTCATTCTCCTTCAGTTTCACGTAATGCTGTTGGAGTCCATGAAGTGTCAATTTAGCTTCATCGTCGACGTAAACTTCCATGGGCTGTAAAAAGAATAGAGTAAAAAAAATTCCAATTAAAATCTAAACTATTAAATGTGTAGTTAACTCTGAATTCAACAATTTCAACTTGTCGAAAAATTTTATCGGTCAAAGTTGACTGCATGATTCTGAATTCTCACGTCGAAATCAGTTAAGATATTGGAAAATAATAAAAAAAAACACAATGAAAAACTTTAAAATTGGAAACAGTAAACAGTTAATTGAAAGAAAAACGCGCATTTAAAAAGATTTTAAGAAATATTTGCGCCTGCTTTGCATCTGTTTCTTCTGATACTCTGTTTATATCTCTTAGATTTCAAGCAAAAAAATGAAACCGTGAAACCCAATTCGTTAGAGTGAAATCACGGGTCCTGAATAGGACAAGCAGCGGAGACATCTTCATCCCGTCTCGTTTCTCGCGCTGACCGTGCCCGAGGCCATCGAAATTAGGGAAGCTTTTCTTCAATTAAATTCGACAATTTAATTTTCCCATCCCATTTCAGTCGGTCCTCAAAAACTCGGCAGAATCTCCATGAGGTTCGCACGCTCATCTCATATCGCCTCCGAAATGCGAATTTACGAGTCTCAAGGTAAATCAAGGAAAATGTAAATGTAGGATTCAGGGGAAGGACAAGGTAAATGTTCCTATCTAATCTAATATTTCCAGTGTCTACCTATATTTCTGAATTCCCTCGAATCTTCTTGAATCTTCTGTCTTCCTCGATGTATAAGTCTAGTCTCTAATCTTTCCATTCTCAAATAATGAAATTTTGTGTCGTCGGATTTTGCTTCTAAGTTTTATATTGTAAGCAGATGTGCTGATTGATTCCCTGACAAATTAATCGGTGTTGTTTCAAAGAAAGATAGCCTAACTGTGTGTATTTGGCTGAGCGTAAGAGAGAGAAGGTGGTTTGGAGCAAAAGGATGAGGACAAGGTTTGCTTTCAGGAAAATCATGAATGGGAGTAGCAATGCAAATAGTTGAAGTTGTGACAAAAGGACTGAATTGAATCGATTGCTCGAGTTGATGAATTTGGTTATTACGTCTTGCATAAACTTTTTGCAAACTGGGCGAATATCCTTGCTCAATGTGGCTGAAAACATCATAACTTGTTTCTCATGAGGAGTGTTCCGGAAGATTTCTTGTACGTCTCGACGCATGTCTAAACACAGAAATATATAATGTTAATAAAAAATGTTTAGTTTTATTAGTTAAATTGAAAATAGTAAAACAAAATTCTTACCAAGAGCCTCAAGCATTCGGTCGCATTCATCCAAAATGAATTGCTTGATATTCTTCAAAGACAATTTCTTCTGTCGGACCAAAGCCAGTATCCGCCCAGGAGTTCCAACCACGATGTGTGGACAATTTGATTTCAAAACTTGTGCATCCTTCTCAATCGGCAAACCTCCAAAGAAAACTGCGTTCTAAAATATAAATAATCAAAAATAAAATTAATTTTTGTCACCTCAATTTCTGTTCACGTAAAGATTAATTGACAAAGTAAATGTTGAATATAAATCAGACAAAGGCAAGCCTTCACGAAATCAGGTGGAAACCACGAATGAACCAAGTGTATTATCATCATTTTAGAATTCTCAGAAATCAAACCAATGAGAGAAATTAAAATAATTAAATCAAAACAATTCTTTACCTTTACAGATGGCATGTACTTTGAAAATCGTTCATATTCTTTGGAAATTTGAAAAGCCAACTCCCTAGTATGACACATGACCAAGACAGAAACAATCCCATCAACTGGTTCCAATTGCTGAAGAGTAGCCAAAACGAAAACAGCCGTTTTTCCCATTCCAGATTTAGCTTGACATAAAATATCGATTCCAAGGACCGCTTGCGGAATACACTCATGTTGAACTACAAGTTTTCAAAGATGTCATTATTAATTTGAGTTAGTCAAAATATAAATACCAGATCAATTAAGACAATCCTAAATAATATTTTCCTCACCTTCTGAGGGATGTTCAAACCCACAATCAATGATAGCCCTTAGAATCTCCGGTTTCAAAAGAAAATCTCGGAAACCGGAACTGTGGATGGAAACATAGGTTCCCTTCACTTCATTCTTCAAATTGTTCAAAATTATTTTTCCAACTGGGCTTCCATCGGCATCTGCCACAATGGTCTGATCCACGGGTTCCTCTTCCTCGTAGTCTAAAAGATCATCATTATCCGCCATGTCCTCTTTTCAAAACCCAGAAATCTCACAAACCTGTTAACAAAGGAAATGAAATTAGTTCGCAGTTCAAAAATACTCTACAAAGTCTGACAACATGAATAAATTATAACAAATGTCCTCTATTCAGAGTTAGCGTAATACCATGAAGGAAAGACACAAATATTGGTTTAGCCTGACTAGAAGTTAGGTAAGTTAGAAAACAAATATTTAGACAAAACAGTTGTACTTTTACAACGTCCACTTGGAGAGAAAGAAATGTGTGCGAAGAATTTAAGAAGAGTCGGGCGTCGGTGCCGGTCGTATAAGCTGTACAGCTACAGATTTTAATAGCACCACGGCCACCACCACCACCTCTCCGGGCCAATCGTAGTAATTCGTCACTATACAAATTAATTATATTAAAAGCCGTAGTTCCATTTTACTTCAGTGACCTCGACCAGTGTACTACTTACTAAGGCGGTGTTGTTGATTACCATTACCAGTATTCTATACCTCTAGCAGCCTTGTCGCAAACTTTTGTCCGGAAACTTGACAAGTGACACCTTAGTCGTTTCGAAAGATAAATAAGCAAATAAAGGTGAAGTGTCTAGTGCGACAGTTAATGTGTGTGACCTTCTATGAATCGATTTCGTGTAATTTCAAGGCAAGAAAGTATTCGACCAAAACACAAGGCTGAACCGGCTGAACGATATTAAAACTTTATCAGAACGTGAAATTTGAGAATTCGGAGTTTTGGAAAATTAAACTTTTCATTATTTATGTATAATTCCTTTCGCAAAACAGAGAATATCAAGGACAAAATTCCCACCTTGTAGTCCAAATGTGAACATGTTCATGTTTTAATTCACACGAATTTCCCAACTTCTAATATTCCCACCGACTAATTTTTTAAGTGTTTCTAATTTTGTATCTACAAAGGTTAAGGTTTTGGCATTGCGATGTGACATGTAAATGATTTAGGGATCGAGTATAATCTGAATAACTCGCTATCAAAATTAATTCAAATCTTATTAATGAAATTAATGATTGAAGGGTGTATTTGGGTTCTTGTACATATGGGCTCTAATTTGAATACATGCTACCTATTTTTCTTAAATTATGACGACCCAACGGATGACAACCAAAACCATAACGTACCCGACAATACTCAACTCACACACGTTTTATGCACTCACTCAAATACAATATTTCCTATTCATATCATATTCATAGGCTTAGCTCGTCGCCACCGCCAACTGTCAACAACAACCTTCAAGAAGCGAGATCTAAATCTACCTTAGTCCGATACGGCTCTCTATTCCATTTCATGGTTAAATAATTAGGCAAAACTTTTATCTCATGTCAGAATTCCTCTTCAATAGTCATAGGCATGTCGTGCATTTATTTTCTATAGAAAGGTAAACCTTCAATTCACAATCTACGCTCTACGATTTTATCCTTCGTCCTTCTCCTTCTACGAACCACCAAGCAAACTTTTCCCTCCACTCCACGCAGTACAGTCCAGGGTTAATATTATTATTACATTGGCAACCAAAAAACTACCATAAGACAAAGATAGCGGCATGAAATGAGATGGTGAACTAGTGAACTAGACCATTATGATTATGACCATGACCTATTTATTTTGGTGACAAAAATGACATACCTAAATTAATTAATTCGAAAATTGGATTCAACCGGTGCGGTGGTAAAGCTTAACATTTTTTACTCCTAAATTGAATGACAAGATACTGAATTCAGCTGGCCTATGCTGTACAATATACAATGCCCTCATGTACGTACGTGCTCTCTCATTTGTCATATATACTACATTTTGACAAGAAATTGTACAAATAAAAGTTAATCCCGCCGCCAAGGCAAAGCCAACCTACAAAGGAAAAGGAAAAAGGAAGCAACTGCAATTTCCCTCCTATTCATGGCATTGCATTGCATATAAGATATCTTGGCCGTGCCGTGAGACCACGGCCTCAGTCAGTTCAAATTCCAAATTAAATTGTCATCAATTACTTTTTAAAAAAATGCACACCCTTGACTATAAATGAAAATCTCACTGTCTCACTCAACCGTCAAAACCAATCGACAATTTCCCATCAAAAAATAACCTCAGCTTTTGACACTATAGGGTGAGCCGGTGGTGCTTTGGCTTTTAACTTTTAACTAAAATTAAAATTAAAAATTCCCATGATCATGACCTGTACTGTGTCGTAACCCTGAGCCTCATCAGATTGTCATATTTTTATGACATGACATGACATTCAATGAATTGAATTTAAAAAAAATGTAACTCAACGTACTCCACTCCACCGCCACCGCCACCAAAATTTCCCTATAATTATAGGAATACGAATACGCACAGACAGGACTAGCCATTTGTCCATTGACAGTCGGATTTTGATAAAAATGTGATGACACAGCCATACATAATAATTTTAATTAAAACTGTGTACTTACGTGGTTAGTTGATGAGTGGAAGGTCAAGGTCAATTCACCGGTTCCGTTCAGTCCTCACTTTTTGAGTCTTCTGTCTGTTGCCTGTGCCTTGTGGAATACAACTGAATTCCCAGTAAAGTACAGACGCCGCGTCCAAGAGTGAGACGGAGAGCATAGACGAGACAGGAGGGAAATGCATTGCGGGACGGCGCGGCGGGCGGGAAGCCGAGAGTAAAAAAAATCCAACTCCTCCCACCAACACCAACCCCCATCCATCTCACACAGTGTATTCCAATTTCCGAGACTCGTGCCGAAAGAGAGAGCCCAAGGAACTATTTTGGACCCACGGAATTATTAAAAAAAACCTTACCACGGAAAAATTAAATTGGCTAGAAAGTGTAGAAAGGCAAAGTAATAACACATTGGGCATGGGATATTGGCATTTTGGCATTGGCATTGCATGTGCATGGGAAAACATTTTAATTTTGACAAGTATCGTAGAACATCGCATCACCAATCACCACAACGCTATTTCTTGTTAAGCACATATTAGAACTAGTGGAATTTGTATTCAAAATATTATGTGCAGGAGATATTTTAATAGAAGCATGAAATGATCCAAATCCCGGTCACCGTCTCGTCAGTCTCATAATTATGCCATCCGTAAACTGTAAAATTAATAGTGTAGTAGCTAGAAAATCCGGCATGCGATTGTTGGAGTAACGAGTCAAAAATGGATCGGGATCTACGAACATGCATTCGATATTTTTTTTGTTTACGACCTAAATTGTCCGTCATGAGATGGCTTTTTCGTCATTCAATCTACAGGGTGGGGCAAAAACAACTTTCTTTTTAGCATACGTAGTGTTGACGGTTACTATCTGTCACTTGTCATCCGAATGTTTCGATGTACGTTATTGTGCACGTCCATCACCGAAAATAAATCAGAGCTATAGTCGTACAAATAATGAAGCACTCTTGGTCTTGGTTGGTTAGAAAAATGTAATCAAAGGAAGTGAGAGTGAGTTTCCTGGTAAATGTGCAATTTTCTCTTACCACAAAAACTGCAATTTAATATTCCCATATTTGATCCCTTAAATAGAAAACCGTCAATAAACATACACACTACAGTTAGAAAATGTGTTTTCATGAGTGAACTTGATATTGGGCATAAACATAATTGTGTTACTTGCGAATGAATGCACACAAGGAAAGGAGGCAACCGGCATACAATGCAATCGGTCAGCCTGGAGAAGTTCATGTCATTACATTCGAACATACTAATACTTCAGTTCTGAAGTTGTGTTGACAATTTGACAAAACAAAGGCCTGTTTATCCGAATGTTAAAAATGAAATTGGATAAGTTATGTTTATTCTACTTTGTTGGAATGAGTAGGTTGGATATGACATTATTGTTGTTCAGATGTTTTACACAAGCAACATGGACATGTTGAACTTTTCTCATAGACACGAGATGAGGAATAAGTTATACTGCAAAGCATTTCACTAAAAACATTTAAAAACAAAACTGAAGGGTTTTTAAAAAAATTCTTTGTTATACGGAAGTATACACATATCATAAACGGCACAAGCAGGTCGACCCTGTATATGCATGAATGACCACTAATAATTAAACGGCTAAATCGACAAGTCGTCGCGGCCATAAACAGGTGGTTTAATTTTTTAGACTAGTGTGTGTAGTGTGTCCCAATCTCCCAATCCCAATGCACATCTCTCACAATTTTTATTACGTTGGCCTCCGGGCCCTTATATACGGTTTAAGATTCAGAATTTTGAAGAAAATGAACTGATGAAGAATTATGATAATAATTCATCCATTTCATACCTTTTTTCATTACAATGATTATCGGTAGCCCAAAGCCAAACTCTATGATTCAGGATATGCAACAGGATACCAAAAGTTACCAATTACAATTGGTAACTTTAATTGACCATCCAAAGAAAAGTCCGTCGTAAAAAAATACTTTTTTTAAAAAAAAAAGTTTGTATTACATTGCTGAAAAATATCCACCAATACTCTACATCTACAGAATGCGCATTTACTACCTTTGTCCTTCAATAACAAATTAAAAATCAGCCCAGTGTTAATGTCACACGTTAATTCATTGTACACGTGTACGGTATGCGATATTTAATTGTTTTTATTAATTTGCGTCACATTGATAACTTTTATTGGCTATTATTTCATTGTCTTGAATTCTTTAACACGAAACACATTCGTCACTCAAACTTTCACTTTCTGTGACGGATTTCGGGTTCGTAAAGTTCTACTCTTGCCTCATTATACTTTTAACATCTGTTCGAGCAATAACTAAAGATGACCAGTATTAGGAGACTCAAGAGGGGTAAACTCAAAGAACTTATCACAAATTGAATATTTTTTAACTTAATACTCTTAACTTTTTGATTTAGCTATTAAGAAGAACAACCAAAATATCGACCTCTTAAGTTTTCTTTTCCTCTTTGCGGTGACTGCACTTTCTCTGTTTGGTGGGTTCTTGTATCTCCGGGGAACTCCCAATGGTAGTAACACATTCAATCATTTGTTATTCGTCCAAAATGATTAACTTTTAACGTTACTTTCAGTGACGATTGTGAAGTATGACCAGCCGAAAGAGTTGAATCATACCAACGGTATCGCCAGTTTCGAGAGACTGACCCCGACAGAGAAGACATTGTATAGAGAGCAAAAAGATGTGCCCAACAAGAAAAGAACCAGTGATTTTTACAAGAAAGTGATGCTTGAAAGTCAAGGGTACAGAATGGCGACCTCGACGACTAAAAGTCCAAGGTACAGAATGGCGACCATGACGACTACTCCATGGAGGACGACTCCATTCCCACGCCAGTACGCCACCGATAGCGACGAGCGAGCTGTTTGAGCCATTGCAGCATAGTTTGGATCATAATTAACATTACATGAAATAGGGTTTTACCCTAGTAGAGTTTTTCAAAATGATAAATGACAAATGATCTCACGAGAAATACTCGGGAGGATTTTTGAATTACGAGAAACGAAATTAGTTTGACGTTTTTATATATCATTTCTAACTAAGGCTAGTGGTAGCGTTGTTTGGGATTATTTTGGAAATTACGCACAACTGGCATAACTAGATATCAAATACAAATACAACTAATGCAGCAAAATCGGTCATCCTAGCATTCGTGTATTTCGCCTGAGCTAGCACCCACGACGACTACTCCTACTGCTGTCGTCAGTGTCGTCAATGTCAACTTATAATTACAGTTAATCCCCACTCCATTAGAACTTGAAAATTTTCAAAACTGCTCCGAGCGTCATTCCCGTAATGCACAGGATGAAGGTCAATTAAACTCCAAAAAGTTGAGCGGCTTTATTGATTTAAGATTAATTTTCCCATTATTTACATGAGTAACACAATTTTCCTGTAATTCAAGCAATTAATGAAATAATTCCGGAAAATTTGATCTCACCGACTGCGAATTGAACACGAGTTCATCCACATTACATTATTCTCTTTCAAATCCAAACATAACATCGTGTAATCAAAACAATACAACGTGTTATTCAAATGTCATTGTCAAAAATTTTTACTGAGATAACACCGTTAATCGATTGATTCCACGCCTATCTCATCTGTCTGTGGAGTGCGGGGTCGGTAGCGGTTCCTGCCACAAAGGATCAACTGCGTAAAGTAGTGTCGTCAATTACGCAAATTGACAATCGATATTTGGTATAAATTCAAAACCGAATTAAAGAAAAATGCATCACTTCAACAAATCTAAAGTTCAGGGACAATCCAGCAGTATATTCACAATTTGTAACGCTGATTATCAAAAATGGGTCCAGTCAAAGCCATAGTCCTCGTTTCTATTTGTTTATTTTCAACTTACGTTGAAAGTGCTTCAGTTTACGAGTCTTCGAACGCTTATTGCTCACAGACTGCAACAATTTACCCATTCCAAGGCGGACATCAGGTAATTTTCCAAAAAAAAACTTTAAATTTTAAAAAGTTTGGTAATTTTTCCCAAAATCTTGGCTCATAATCATACTTTTTCATAAATCATAGCTGGATGGGACTTACACACTGATCCGATACAGCGATATCGACTACACGCATTGGGCAGAAGAACCGCCGAAATGTGGTACATTGACGATTGAATCCGTTTTGTCAGAACTGGATACTGTGAACAACAAGACGATAACGACGACCAGAACTCATCCATTTGAGGACAATACCTCATTCACTAAAACAATGAATGCAATTCAGACCAATAAAATAATTACTCCAGGAAGATGGATCTCGGATTTGGGATTATTTCGTAAGTGTACAGTACTGTAACGTGCTTTTTAAATTTTTGAAAATATTCCAGTTTCTCACACTAATAATTATTTTGTGTGTGTACAGAATTCATTCCAGGTCCATTGGGAATGACAAGGAGTCTAATGTTTTTGAAATACACAAGAGATATTAAAAACCAAGTGGAGTCATTCTTGTATGCAAACTGTGGAATGCATCCGAATGGTGGAATAATTGGTCCAGGTGTCGGTGACCCAGCAATGGCTGAGTGGGGGATTATGGTCAGGGCAGGGTCAGAACATCTTTACACAGATAAGGCATACTTGTCTTATTTGTACGACGAAGCACTAGAATTGGCAAACCTTCCACCCCTCAGAGATATGACTGTTGTTAAACCAGATGATTCTGGCAAGTGTATCAGAAATGCATCGTAATTTATTGAATTCAACTCTTCGTGAAACCATTTCTATGAATAATGTAGCGAGTGGAGTTCCCAAAATTAGCAGTATTAATTTGTATTTGTGTGCAAGATATTTGCTGAGGAATGGACATTTTGTATAATTTTTATAATAAATTCAAAAACTATTATACTGTACCGGTGGTATGCATTATGGACTCGCGGCTTTAGAGTTTAGACTACAGGTGAAACGAATATTCAGATCACAACGAAACCGTATAATTGAGGTTGACCTACACGTTGCTGGGGGTTTGATGTCTCTAGGCATCATTGGTATGGCTTGGGCAATACTGCAGTACTGCAGCAGTAATGAAAGTTACCAAATCTCACCTGGTCCCATTTACAGTACATAGGTATTGGAATTTTGCAATGTATACTTTCTCCTCCTAAGTCTTACGTGGTAAAAGCCACATTTCACGTACTGCATGTGAAAGTATGGGCCAGATGCAGTTTCATACAAAAACCGGCCAAGTATTGCTCTACTGGAGAACAAACGGCATTGAATTGAACATGATAGATGCAATGCAATTTTTCATGTAATTGTGAATCGTGATGTAGGACAACCAACTTAATAACATCAAACATAAATTCCTAAGTCTTAATTTGCGTTTTACACAAATATTACTTATTATAGTTTGAATGAATGCTTCTTCAAGATAAGATAAGTTGATATGATAATAAAATGTTCAAATAAATTCAAAAGATGATGCTATGCAATGCGATAGAAAAGCCGAAATATTTAATGTTCACACCGACGGAACTACATAAAAATAACATGGATGTCAAATATACAGAATAATTAATAATACAGAGATAACATTAAATAGAAACTATTCCCTAACTCGTAACCTAATAATGCACCATGTAGAAATCATAAATTAAATAAATAAGAATTAACTTGAGAAAATAAAGTGACTTGAAATTAGTGTTAGTTAAAATAAACACAAGTTTTCTTCGTAGTCATTATAAACGAATTATTGGATACCAATTGGGATTAAGACTATTTGACTTATGAATTATGAGAATTTTATGACGTACAAATTACAGTGTATTTATAAGATTAAGTTCAAATTACAAATCCTCGAAAGGGGTACCTGGGGTTGGTAATATATTTTTGTTTTGGACGGAAGGACTGAAATAAAAGTCAAACAATTCACGCCTTCCTCAAAGTCAACCTATAAAGTCAGGATCCGGACCTTCTCTAATATTGAAAATATTTGAACCACTACTGTGAAGACGATTTTTTGTGGAAGAAAATGTTTGACCATTGGGTTCATTAAAAATCACATGAGCACCATTAGTTCTCAACCAATCCACAGCTCTCCCAGTCAAAGCCACATCATCAATTCTGACAGTGTCATCCACATCCACTTCATCTAAATCCAGAGAACTCACCGACACATCGTCCTCTTGTAACAGTGGATTCATGAATGACTGATAAAAATCAAATTTATGACTCAAAGAGTTTACTGGTTCAAGGAATAATGATGGGAGTTTTGGATTTGAATGAGGTAAGACATGACATTCGTCACCAGAATCAGAAGATAATCCATTCGTCATCAAATCAACATCCGACTCCCCATTCCTTAAACCTATTATGGCATCATCAATAATGTTCAGTGGGGGGATTGGGATTGGATAGGTCATTTCATTATTTTCTTTACTTTTCCGACAATGAGTATGTTTCTTTTTCTTCTTGTGTTGATGCTTTTTTTCTGATGACGATTTTTTGTGATGACTTTTTGAGCGTTTAGAGTCTGACACTTCATTCGAACCACCTTCATGAACTTTTGAACGCTCTGGATCTGGCACTGGCATGGCTGCTGTGGATGCGGATACTTCAGATTTTGATTTAGATGAAGAAGAGTGTTTACTCTCTGACTTTTTGTCACTACTTTTTCGGCGGTCGCGATCACGGTGCCGAGAACTTGATGAATGACGAGATTCACGTTTCTTGTCCCTGTCATCGCTTGTACTACTCTTATGTTTGTGATGATGTCTGTGGCGATGATGATTCGAGTCCTTTGATGAAGATGTTGAGATTTTCCGGTCAGTTGTAGATTCTTTTGAGCTACTACTCTTTGACTTTTCTTTCGTCTTTTTAATTAGTCCATTGGTGAGATCTTCATGAGTTTTGTCCGCGTCATTTCTCTCTTCAGTGATTTTTGTCTCACTCAGATTTTTCTTAAATTTTGTCTCAGCGAGTTTTGTTTCAGCGAGCCTTATCTCCTTTTCCTCAGATTGAGACTGTAATTCTTTCTTCAGCATTTCGTCTTTGCTAAAGCAATTAAAATATCCTTTCACCTTTTCTTTCTCTTTGACAACACCATTCCCACCCTTAGTCGACGAGGACGAAAGAGTACTGGCGTTAGAATTGTCTTCATCTAAAGACGGTCGCCGTTTAACTGGGCTGACACCAGTATGGACATTCAACGGTATATCAAATCGTTGTCGAAGATCTTCAGGATTAACTCTTGGCGGTGAAGTTTCACCAAATTTTTCAAATGCTGGGGATTCTTCTTCTTCATCGTCTTCAATATCATCATCATCACTCACCATCTCTTGATTTGCCAAAAAATTGGCGAGTGTAGTCTTCTCAATTTCACTGGGCGTCATAGCATCTTCAGCTGGTGGAGGTGTCGGTTCAGGCTCAGGCTCAGGCTCAGACTTTGGCTCTTCATGTGTAGAATTAGAATTTGAATCGGGCAATGGAGTGACTGGAGAGTGTGATGGATTCTCCATTTTGGCAGTGACGGGTTCGGGTTCGGGTACAGGTTCAGGTTCGGGGGGTTGGGCAAATAAATCTGGAAGGGGGTGATGACCTTCCCCAGGAGGAGATGGACAGGGAGAGTATTCATCATCCGAATCCTCTTCCTTTTTTATCTGTGGTAGCGGTGTCTCTTCTTCTTCTGGCAATGGCGGTGGCGGCGGCTGAACCTGAGGCGGTGGTGGTGGTGGTTCCGCAGGCAACTCGGAAGTCGCCTTTACTTCTTCCTCTTCTTTCTTCATTTTTTCAAGCAATTCAGCTTCTTTCTTAGCTTTAATCTCGCTAGGCTTTGGAGCCTTAAGATATCCATAAACTACGTCCTCAATCATAGAGTCAAAATCCTCCATCACTTCAGGATTCAGGACTTGGTTCACAAGTTGTTCGATTCCTTCGTCAAAATAATCGGCACTGAAACAAACACAGAATATTTTAATTACAATATGGTAACCACATTGTGGTAAGAAATTATAACATCTTTCCATTCAACGTTAGAGCAACTCAAAAAGTAAAATCAAATGCGAAGTAGATGTAACCTCTAACCGCACTTAAAATTGACAAGAAAAAGCCCTAAAGAATCCAGATTCTTCTAATTCGTATTGGTTACATTAAAATATACAACTTATGAGGTCTGGAAAAGAAACATCATTCTTTGGACAAATCATGTTCCCCTGGTGTATCCAAACAACTCTGGAGTCTTAGTATTACATACAAGTGGTTTTAATCAATAAAACTTACAAGAGAATTTTATCTCTCATCATTTCACGAAGTACACGATTCTGTCCTTCTCTCCATTGTGCCTTTTTCAAAAAATCGTTCACGGTCCCCATCACACTCTTCGTCAAAGTAGTAAAAGCAGGCTGTGAAACAATTTTAAAAAAAATCATAAGTCAAGTGGTATAATCACAAAATGAATAGTAGTCTACTCAAGTACTCAGCTCACAAGAATTGTAAACCCCAACTAATATAGGTCAAACTAATTTACAGATGAATCAAGAATATAAATGTGTTCTAAAAATTTTGAAAGTTCTGTGAGGCCTCAAGTGTGTTCTGAGAAAACACTTCAGGCCTCAACCGTGTGATTGTTTGTGTAACGTGTGCATGCATGGGCAAAGTTCCTCGGTCGTCCCAAATACTTTTCATTCTGGGTGAAGGAGAAAAACTTGAAGAAAATAATAATTGCAGAATGAGACCATGCGTGTGCATATTCCTAATACTGTTTCTCAAATTTTCTAAACTACCAGGCAATTAAATGAGATTTTACAAAAATATTCCACAATAGATTTGCTGTTTGCCTCCTTTCTTTAAATACAATTTTGTGACTATTGTGACCTTCTTCACCACTTTTAATTGTGAATTGTCAATTCTTCCCAAAACGGATTAAGACGATAGGACAAAATATTCTCACTCCATTATATGTATATGTATCCAACAAAATAATAAATTTGACGTAACAAGTAATTTCAGTGTCTGGCTAAATTATTGTGAAATATATAAATGCGATGGGGGCAAAATGTATAAAGTAAGAAAAGAAACTGTATCTTTTCAACAATTCTCACCTTGGACTCCGACTTCTCCATACACTGTTTCCGTACTTTGTCAAAAACACCTTGACCTTTGATCTCATTCAATATATTATTCACGACAGTCTGATCATCCTCTCTCGGTTGTTTAGTTGGTGCTTGTTCTTGTTCTTGTGAAAAGCCCTTGACATCCACGGATTCCCTTTCCACAGGTCTGTAACTGTAGGGTTTGGTAGGAGACGGCTCCTCGTACCTCGGTGTATTGTAATAAAGTACCTTTTCTGGTGGGGGAGGCGGTGGTGGCAACGGAGGAGGGAGTGGTGGATGCTCAGGAGGAGGTCCATGACCGTGACTATGTTCATGGACAAAATGATGAGGGTAATGTGGATCCATTTGTGGTGGAGGTGGATAATCTGGATATTGAGGAGGAGGAGGTTGTGGGGGAAGAGGTGGGGGTGGTTGTTGGATTGGTATATTCCTAGGCACGCGATATTGGTCCACTTGATGAGGATTTGGATTTTGATGACGTGGAGTATAATGATGTGATGATGACTGACCACCGCCTCCACCATATCGATTTTGAAATGAATGACTTGATGAGGATTGATGACCACCGAATCTTCGCCCACCTCCTGATCCTCCTGAATGATTATAAATTGGGTTTCTTGACACGCGGTCTACTGGGGGTGAACCTGAGGTTCGCCTTTCTCTGGGTCTATCATCGTAAGACGAGTCACGTTGGAAATGACGTCGACCACCCCGACGATTATCATTTCGATAGAATGGTCGGGAGTTTGAACCGGAGCTATATCCGGGGGATTGAGCGGCTGATGTTGAAGCTCTAGGATGTGAGTGCCACGACATTATTCAATTCCAGATTGGAATTTCAATTCAATTCGGCAATAATAGCCCGTCACCTGGAAATCTGCATACCCATGAATACCTGCAACAGTACAGTTAGTTACACAATAATATTTATTCAACTGGAGTATTGGAAAAACTGGAGCAACACTTTTGAGACAGCATTAACGCTAACGCTTACTTAATTGCTTGAAAATCTACTGTGAAGAAGACTGTAAAAATATTCCAAATCTCATATTTTGTTCCCACTAGCCATCCATCATAGACTTCACTTATAGTTAATAACAAAATCAAAATGATATTATAAAATCAAAGTTCGGTGACACTGCAAATAGACCTTCCATGCACGTTAATGCTAGATTAGACAGTACACAGAATATCCGGTCACAATTTAATAACAAATTAACAAAATATGTAAATATTTCTCCGCATTATTTTGAAAGTCGCCAAGTTGAATTGTCGTATGTAGAGAAAAAATTCCAATTATCCAATCCAATTTAATTGAAAACACTTCATTCTGACTACAAGTCTATTTAATCATACTGCGAATCCAACCATACGCTGACCGATTGACTTTGGGCGAGTTACAAGAATTAATATCTTGAAGATTGTTAATTGTCGCAAGACATCAGACATTTTAAGATATAAATTGGAGCATACACTTCCTTCATTCCTCAAGTGTACTCCAGTTCTGTCTTTAAAATACAGTGAATATGTGAATGTGAAGTGAATGTATTTTCTTCAAGGTGTTTTCATTAAAGACACTCCGCTAAATACGTTTTTATAATTCATAAAAAACGAGGTGGAAAATACAAAATGTATCTTAAATACATTACTTATTGTTAGATACTACTTGAATTTCCGAGATCAAAGTATCTCTGCCCATCTGTGCTTTCTCCTAACTTTATGATGTAAGAGAGAAAGTTAAAGCTCACGCACGCGGTAAAGAAAATGTTGAATAATTCTGAATCAGAATTTTGCTTTAATCGTAGTCTCATTGACGTCATTGATCACATTTCATATTGTTATTGTCACACGTTTTCCATTTTCATACTGATTATCGAACATCAATCTGTTTGTTCTAAATATTTAACCCTCTATAGAATACAATAAAAAATTCATTAACATTATTTGCTCGGTCAAAAAGTCTAGTAACAAAATATTAAATGAAATTGGCGAAAAGAAAACACTCCAATATGAGCAAAGCGTGTCATTCGGAAATTCAATAAAAATGCACACAAACAATGGAATGGAAAATGGAACATAATTTCTAATCACACGAAACAGTTTTACCTATTCTTGGCGGGTAAACGTTTAATGTAAATCAATAACAAATGAAATGCAGCAAATCAACTTATTAAAAATGAGTCATTATTTAACACTCTAGTTTATTTTTTACACAATCACCCAGAGGTTAAATTTTTACTTATTCATTACACAATTATGTAGTCGCACAAAAGTCAGTGCTTTTTTGCATTTTCTGTACAAAGATCCGTTTTGAAAAGTTTAACTTTTGGCTCCGCATCATTCCAAAAAATGTATAATATTAATATTAAACTAACGCTCGCTCAAACACAAATGAAACTCAACGCATAGAGCCTGACCTTGACCTCAAACTTTAAAGGTCGCTCATACAATATTCTAATTAAAATTTTCATCAAAATAATTAAGAATTATCAAATCATAATACATAATACTGACTTACTTTCGGTGTTTTATGTTGGTTAATTTTCCAATAGACTCTATTTTTGTAGTCAAACTTTTAGTTCAGGGTGTCTAGACCGTTAACGCCAGTTCAGAAAAATGATGCGGTGGTTGAATTTTGTACTTTTTTTTGGTTTTTTATATATTTTTGTGAAATTATTAAATTGGAACGCAGAGACAGGGATTTGTTGACTGGAAAGCGTTTGGATTTGGATTTTTGTTATGTTAAAGAAATGAGGGAAATGAAGGACTCAAACTCACCAGCGCCACGCGTCTAGCAAAAAATCAACTCTTGAACTATCTGTTACCGTCAGCTTTATAAAGAACCACACTCATACTATCGATTTGTACCGATTAGAAGCCCCAGGCCTCTATTGAAATGTTGAAATATTTGACCTTGGTTCTAATTGACACCCAACTTATTTTTACACCACCCTATTATACAGGAACCGCGATTTACTACTTGCGCTCACTATTACAGTGGGGTATTTCATGTAAATCTTAACGAAATTGAGTGATAAGGCACGACCCTGAAAGAGGAACATGCTTAGCATCACTTTACCACCGCACTCGTACTACAAAACCTGAGATATAGCACTTTTGCTACGGGACTGTGTATATCGCGAGGCCAAATATGAATATTTTATGAATTAGCCGTTGCTTTGGTCAATAATGAGCAGTCAGAATGACTCGATCCAGTTAACTCGATGAACTTCTATCTGATGTTACCATCAGATCATTTCGCATTGAAATATCTAAGGATTCCTTACCAGACTGTAATAATACAATGTTAAGGTCTACGGTTACATAACTGGAGTTATGCACTTTATGCTGTACAGGGTGGAGCAGCACATGTAACAGTATTTTTTGTATGGAAATGTCCTGAACTGATGGAATTTACTTCTCTGATTCGAGATTCCCGAGCTGATTATATCCTCATGGAATGAATACCTCCGTGATGGGACAATTTAAGTATTACACAATGTATACAATGTATTTGACGTTAATCCGGAATCGTATAAAATATGTGCTTAATATTCCCGATTAGGGCTGTAAAATTCCCGGGAATCTATTTTTTGGGAACATTCCCAGGAAATATTCCCTGAATATTTCCGGGAACTATGGGTGCTTATCTTGATTTTGCTAAATTCTGATCAAATTAGTTAGTATGTACCGTAAAA
>JAQIXO010000215.1:0-27438 GCA_034700305.1 Protaphorura armata
TTGTATCTTTTCAGAACTGAAATCTTTGAAAATAAAGCAGAGACGTCGGTATGAAGATCCAGAAGGTACTTTTCCTTAAATCTTAAACACGAAAAGTTTTTAATTGAGTTCAATTTGAAAGTTAATTAATTAATATATTCACAGGAGACGAACGTGGGTATTGCGGGTGGATTAGGTTTCGAAAACACCAACAACTTGTATCCAACATCCTATCCAACATGACAAATTTGGAACACTTTTCGAGTGATCTCCACTGTGTAAGTCTAATCAACTTTAAAATTATTGACTATTCTGGACTATTATTCATTATGGAAATATTCTAGAGTGAAACATAATTTTCTTAAATTCTAGTTCTCCAAAGAATCGATTACTCAATTGAAATTGAAAATACAAGAATTTGAGCCAGGAAGACGGATCGAGTGAACTTAAATTCGTGTGTTTAGTCTATTATTGACTAAGGACTAAAGTATGGAGACTTGAACAAAGGAAGATTAATTATTTATTGGGTTTGTACAGTAATTCATTGCCGTCAGAAATATGAGACTTTAGTATTATAGTTTGATTCCTAACCAAACTTTTAGATGTTTTAGACTTTTAGATCGAAACTGAAAGACATGGTTAATTAAATTCTTATGGGTTTGAGAATATGTGTTTAATTACACATGTACGTAACATGTAATACATGTCACATGTACGTAATTTCAAATAAAAATCATTAAATGCATGCAGGTGTTTTGGTTTAATTAAAGATTTATTATTAAGTGGAAGTATTCCAAATTAAGACCCTGTTGCTCATGGAAAGCCCTGTAATACGCGAACTTTTGATTTCGCCAACACAATAATTATATCCAATCTTTTGTTTCTGATCTGTTAGACGACCAATCGAACTATGTCTGTCGCATGCCAATGCCTAATTAACCAATTAATTAAACTCGTCAGATGAACATCGTTGAATGCCCAGTGTTGAGTTTCTTTACATTACAATTAAATTACATTGCATACATTACAATTATTGTAATGAATGTCGACCTTTGGCTTTGGTTGGGACCTCCACTACATACAGGAGGCCATCAACAATCAGCCAATTCTGACCTGGGATTTTCTGCCCCGCCCTTTCTCTGTTATATTGTAGTAAACAATTATGTGTTGTCTACATATATCCTACACATAAGGTAATCTTACTGCTAGGGATACCTTCCCAAACATTTCAGACCACGTGGAATGCTTTGTTTTAAGGTGGATTCTATACGGTTTTAATAAAAATATACCTACGTCACAGGTCAAGTTCAATAGTGTGTCAACTCTGATTTTGGACCTCTGTTTTTACTGCGGAGGAATGTAGAAGTTGTTTGTCTCAATCTCGACTTGTGATTCGGTCATGAGCTGTCGTCTCAATGTCATTTCCTCTTTAACTGAGACAGCAATTAAAGTGGAAAAGTACAAAAGCAGAGTAGATGAGAATGCATGTACCATTTACCGACCGAATAGCGGGCATGGTGGGTCCGTAGTGCTAATTTCAGAGTGTTCCATAAAGATTTGACACGGGAAAAAATTCAACTGACAAACCATACACATTTTGTTTTCCTTGTCTGTGAAATGTCGTAATGTGTGTTGGTGCAGAAGTTGCGTCCCGCAAGAATGGCCACAAAAGTTCTACGGACGGAAAAATATTTCAAAAGTTTCAATTTCAATAAATTAGTATTTCGAACAGGAACGACATGTCCCTTGTGAGTGCGTGAGAGAGTGATTGACCTTTTTATGACCTGTTGAACAATGTTCAAGCAGGCATCAAGGCTATAACAAATTTGGATTGATCGCCACGACGCGCTATGAGTCATATTGTCCCCTATCCTAGTTCACTATGGTTTAAAATAAAATGGTGGGTAATATGCTATATTATGTATCGCTAGGGCACTTGACACAGATCAAATGAGGAAATGCCGGAGCCCGTAATATTCCTAGTTTCGTCCGAACTTTTCTTTCCGAGAGGTAATATTCCATTAGACATGTGTCTTTTAAAATTTCAACTAGATAAGGATTTCAACAAGTATTTTCGAGTCGATGAATGAAATTCTAGGGTCCTTTGTTCTTTTTCAGTTCTCTTTTGAATTTTTCGGAAAGGAACAAACTACCCTTCGGTCACAGAAAATACATGGCCATAAAGATTTCCGTTTCACAAAAAAAATGTAATAACGGCGAGGAGAGCCCAGTCTGACCTGTAGCGGGGTATAGCGATTAGCGTGCGCGGGGCGGAAAAACGGATTTTTGTGGGGTAGCTTTTTGCATTGGAACCCGGAACGGTTGCTATGGTGACCTAATTCACTTTTGGAACATGAAATATATTGAATTCGTTGGTGGGTACCCACCTAAACCCTCCCCTCGTTAGACAAGTACGTTTGAGATTATCCTTTTATTCTTTCCAGCAATCTATGATAATATAAGTTCTTACGCTGATGATGAGACGAGTGAGTCAACGGCAAGGAGGTACAAAAACATAACCTCAACGTGAATAGCGAACATAGTGAAAGAGTAAAAATTTATTGAGTCACCCGCAAGTCCCAAAATCACGAGTAGCCAATTCGATTCAACCGTTGGATAAATGTTCTTCATAACCTTTTCAGGGTCAAGTACTGCCGAAATAATCCAATGGACTGAGCCGACGTACGCTATTTGATTCAGTATATTGAATATCTTCCCTGTTCTCGTAACACCTTTCGTTCCTTCCAGATCTAAAATACAGGGTGAGCAAAACAAACCGTTTATTCGAATTAATTTCCATATTTTTATGATCTAATCTGAAAAGTGAGATAGCAAGATAGCTGTTTTATTTGAAAGTGCGCGTCTTATAAGCCATGCGCGGCTGCGCTGCACGCTTCACATAAAATTGAAACCGCAAATAACAGAAAATGACAAACAAATTTCGAAATAAAATGTTAATTTCATTATAATTTTTGTCAGAAGTACTCAAACTACACAAGTGCACAAAAATCAATTAAAAAATGAATGGGAGGGAATTATAGAAATTTTGACTAATGTTTTGAATCAAATATATGTACATTTGGATAATAATCAAATGAATAATGTAACATAACATGAACTGTTGCCGAGATTCTGTAGAAAAAATTCAGATTAATTAAAATTGAAAAATGCCGACTCCATTCGCAAGAGGCCGAGATGGTATAGTAGTGGTACGGGGGTCCCATCTGCTATACTGTTGCTACGAGGTTCGTTTCGCCGGGCCTGGCGACTCTGGCACATGAGTTTAAATTGCGTACGGGGTGTTAACGAAAGAAGTAATCAGTAAAGTAATAAAGGTTAAAGATAAGGCCGAAAACTCCAGCACATAACATGCAAATGTGTAATCACTTCCCTAAGGTTTTTTCGGTTCGCTTATCCCTTGAGTTCAGTAAGTCTTATTCTTAGACCAATTGTGTTTCCTTATCTCGTCCGCTGTTGCCGTCAGACGAGTACTGTGATGGAATGTTGGAGCGAGATTACGGCTAGACTAGTCTGATTTGAATAAAGGTACACCATTGCATTTTCATTCAATGTGAAGACAGTCAAATAGACATATCAATGAAGCTCCAACCATTCGGGTCACCTCGTCTCTCGTGGGTACTGGTTAAGATTGGTGGATTGACTGAAATGTACAAGAGGGTCGGGTCTACCTGTTTATAACTAAATATCCTAAAAATGCCTCTAAGTTGATAGCATTTTCCTTTAAGACTTTAGAGAGAAATCCTCTGAATCCAAATGGAAAGTGAAAGACAATGACAAGCACAGTGTGTGCGTGAGTCATACTGAGTATTTTTAAAATTCGCAAGAACATTTGGGTTTAAATTAATAATTAAAGTACCTGTTAGAAATGACGTGAGATGTAGGGCTTCATTGATGAATGCGACCATCTCATTTCCACGCAATAAATTTACAGTAGAGAATCCAATCGTACACATATTCGTCATCATACAAAAAACGTGGCTCATTTTTTCAATGAATGTAAACTGATTCAACAGCACTCCATTATACAAAAAATAAATGGTCATCCCAACTCGGTAAGTTGTATCCATGAAAAAGTTGATGTAAAACCAAGTACGATTGATTTGTCCTTTGGTTTTAGTAATTAAATTTTTGGATTCATCCCATTCAAATGGGTGTATTCTCAAAAACGCACCAAAGCGAACGATCGTTTTGAATAGGTTTGTCCATGCAGTGGTTGCGGTTGCAGTCGCCCAGTTTTGCTTTTTGGCATAGTACCAACGACGGATTCTTTGCATTTTGTTTATTTGCGCCGTCTTATGCTGTACTGCACTGGTTTTTTGTCAAAAATTATTCCAGACTCACTTCAAATTACAGAAAATATCTCCTTAGTCTTCAACTCACAAAATTCTATTGACTTGAGAATCGAAAATTGGTCATACTTACAGAATGCGCAACTCCACGTGTCGTTCTACCATTGGGTGGATTTAGGAGCCGAGTCTTCATTTCTATTTTGAGTTTTCTTTTACCTTTCGTACATTTTTTATACGAAAAAGCCAACCAATTCGGCCTAACATGTATGTATACAATCCCTAATGGTTTTCCACTGAAATGAGAAAATAATACGTTCTATACAGGTACTCTAAAATATTGGATGACGCTGGTACTGTTCTGCCGAAGCGAGAATATTAATTTTGTGTATGCTCAATTCGGAAAGCCAAAACTTCCAGTTACTTCACATTTGGAAAAAAAAGCCTTCAATCGTATAACATAACGAATACGTAACCTCTAAAATATTAGAATCGATTACCGGAAATTGTAGGTGAAATTCGTCAACGTCAACTACAAGAATTAGGAAATGAATTTAGAAGGTTCAAGTGTACTAGTAAAATGAGTAATGAACGCAAGTCGCTTGTACTTGAACAGAAGTGTAAGAAATCCAACACGTATTTTGTGGGAAAATGAACTGGAGATTAGAAAATTACATTTCACTAGCAAAAAAGCCCGTTCTACGAACGGGTGTATCTAGCTAAAACTGACCTTATTCTTTACGATTTCATTTTTATTTTAACCCAACCTTAATCTCCTTTAAGGTCTCAGGAAAACATTGCTACTAAATATTCGCAACAAGAATAGATAAACGTACTCACCATCTAAACTGCTTTGCGTCAAAGAACTGAAGCAGAAAGTTGAAATACTCAATCCAGACGGCCGAACAGTTTTCATTGTAGAACAGAATTTTATGTTATTTTGTAGTTTCTCTGCTTAAAATCTTGCATTTCTTATATCTCGTAAAAGTCGAGGGAGGACCTCGGTCCATGTGGGGACGCCAACATTAAACACCACACATGTAGTATTCTAATTTATTTGAGCTCTATAATGTTAATTATGTGATAAGAATAATATTTATCTGATTCCGTTTTGCTGAATTTACCAAAGGTAATATTTCTTTTGCCTTACATTAAAATGAAGAGATTAGAGGTTTATACGAATTTAGTTTCCACGTTACACTACCACGACGAAATTACCACGCAATTCTTGTCCCAAATCTGTATTTGAGTGAATTTTATTTCATTAATAGTTTTTATCCAATTACCTGAATTGGTGATTAATCTCACGGACCATAATCGTTACCTAGAACAGCAAATATTCAGGCGCGCGATAATTGATTCAAATTAATTCCGAAACTAATGTAAGATCTGGGATAATTTGAGGTTTTCAACTCAAGATTACATTACTTCCTGTAATTTCACATGCATTCTATCATTGTCAGCACGAAACGCACCAAAAATTTTGCGCGCTGCGCGCGTTAAGTACTTATAGTTAATATTAGGGCCGAGGTTGGGAATTTTTCACCCGGGCCGGGGCAAGTATCAAGCCGGCACTGGCTACAGTTCTATGAGACCTGCCTCCTCAACTGGGAAAAAAAAGCTAAGCAAGTAACAACAAGTAACACTGTTTTATTCGACAAATCAAAAATGGGGCCGAAGCCAGATTCAGATTCAGATTTCATTTTATTATAGTGTCAACCAATTCAATAGGATACATGAAAATTCATAAAAGCCATGTCTAAGCTCCTTTGAATACACTTGTTGAGACTTGTTTGAAGATAATATTTGGTATGATATGCTAAAGTTATCTGTTGCTAATGCAAAATATAAAATCGCAGTAGTTGAGGACAAAGGATGTGAATTTATTTTTATAACATACCTGTATCTGTATTCTGCTTTGAGGAAAACGGAAGGTGTTTCTGTTAAGACTTCACTTGAAATAACGATTAAAGAATGCAGACGGACTACACATATTAAGTTTAACCGCAAAATAAAAGTTTCGGTTAACTCTCAACTACTATTTTACTGAAGAAATTCTACGTTCGTTATCATTTCCGCTAACCACAAACATTTCTTGTACATCGATGGTAAGCTCAGGGGGCATGGTCATTTTAACTTCGCACAATACAATATAAATCTGGTTTTGATTCTAATGCAAAGTACAATAACACAGTTCTTTATTCGAGTTAAATTTCTGCCAAACACATTGATTAACAGTTATTCACTCTTACTGTGCTGACGAATTTTTTTTCTATACCCGGGAGAATATTTTTTGAGCGGAACAAAAATTTGGCGTAGATAACCAAATACAAAAACACCTGCGGATGCGAAATTGTCAATCAAAATATTCAAGTATTCAGTTTATCTTTATGAGTAAGGCTTTGAGGAAAACGGAAATATGGACGGACCTTAAAATTTCACGTTAAATAATCATCAATAACTGCGAATAGTATTTAGTAGCGATTAGTAGTATTTAGTTAGCGAATAGTACACAGATTAACTTTACTGCAAAATAAAAATGAATTTGGGGAAGAATCAACAACTATTTTCTGTAGAAATTGAAATTACACTTTCCGTAATCAATTCTGGCCGGTAACCACTTCCATGGACTACTGTATTTCCCTGGAATCCCGCTGGAAGTGGGGAAAGGAGCATTGAAATTGAAAGTCATTTTATTTTGTCAGGATATGTAAACAGAAAGAAATAACACGATTTTATTATTCTAGTGTTAGTTCTCAAAGACTCATACTGATTATAACCTTCACCCCTTCACTTCAACACGTGCTGAAAAATATTCTATTTTATTGGAGTAAATAATTTCTTGAAGCTGAAAAATAATTTTACCTACCTAACAACCGTAAAATTACAATAACTAATTTGAGATGAGTATTATCAGTTTTAGAGTGACCCCGCTTCTGCTATCGTTGGCCCAATTGATTATAATGGTCAGAACAGTTGATTTAGCAGACGGAAAGGTATGATTCGTCATATTTTTTATTTAAAAATTATCTTCTGAGAATATAGCTAATTCTGTGTAACCCTACCACATTAGGTTAAACTATTCCAACCTGATTCAAATGGCACTCTGCGAGTCATGGAATCAGAGATTGACGTATTTTCAATTTCTCCCGTGTCATTAAAATCCTTGACTCTCGTTGATGTGAGCCTAACCTGGGACAACACAAAACCATTGCAATTGGGAAATCTCCAGAAGTTAGCATTGATATCTTGCCAGTGGAATCCAAACTCAATTAATTTCAGTGTGTCCTTCGTATCACTCACATTAACTAGAGCGAAGTTTATAAATGGAACTCTGGGCGACCTCTTGGAAAGAGTCAATGGACTTGAATATCTGCAAATGTCTTTAATGCCCGAACCTGGGATGTCCTGGGATGTTTCAAGACCACCTGTACATTTGGGAAGGCTGGAAATGTTAGTAATGTCGATTAGTGACTTCAATCCTAACTCTATTACTTTCAGTCATTCCCTGACTTCTCTGATTCTACAGAGTGTCATTTTTACTCACGGAAAACTGGAAGACATCTTTAAAAGTGCCACTGGTTTGAAAATTCTGGATATGAAATTTATGAGTCACGTTGAAATTTCACTCCAACCTTTAAAAACTCTTGACAAGTTGTATTCCCTTAGACTACAAGACATACAGTTCATGAACGGAGCTCTACACAACGTCCTGAACTCGGCCAACGGACTGGAAACACTCACCCTCGAAAGGTGTGGAGAATTGGACGTCTCCAAGCTGAATTTAAAACAGTCATTTCTTCTTAATTTGGCAGATTTAACAATAAGTGAAACAAAATTATTACATGGAACTCTCTATGATCTTCTCAAAGATGCAAAACGGCTTCAGCATCTTGAAATAGAAAACATGGATGACTTGGACATTTCTAATTGGCACTACGACAGAGTAAATAATTCAAGTCCTAAATTCTTCTCATTACCTGAACATTGTCTAACGTTTCAAATCAAAAACACACAACTTACCGATGGTAGTCTGAGTGAACTTTTGAAAAATGCAAAGAACCTTCAAGGTCTCTCAATTAATGGGATTGGTGAAGTGGATTTCTCAGAAAGTGAGTTGTATAATTGGCATCCGGAATTATTTGGTAAATTAACACATTTATGGATTATGAATGTAACATTTATTGAATCATCTCTCTACAACATATTGAAAACGGCCAGTAGAGTTCGACATCTTGAATTTGGACATACATCGGACGTTGACGTGTCCAAAATCCTGAGCCTCCAAGTCTGGGAGAGATTACACATCCTAAAGATCGTGAAGACAAATTTTACGAATGGAAATCTTTACGACATCCTGAAAATGACCACCAATCTTCAAACCCTTACAATTGAAAATATGGGTAAAGTTGACATTTCACAAATACATGCCGACAAAGTAAAATTCCTCACGCTGACAGGAATTAGAATGACACGCTCTCTCCCATCTGAAGTGCCTCGATTTCAAAACTTACAAATTCTTAAAATTGACAAAAGCGACGCGGAGGACAGCAGAACACTTTTCCTGAACTTTGACCAAATGTTTCCAAATATTGTGGACATTTACACAGGTTCCCAACTGATTGTACACCCAAAGGCACTTTTATCCATGTGGAATTCTTCAGCGATGTCTTTGCAATTCTCATTTGATTTTGACCCACCTGTGAAAACATATGAATTTGGAAAAGCTATGAAGAAATTAATTGCGGCTGGTTATATTCATGGTAATACTGAAGGAATCAGCAAGAAAATCCTCGTCATACCTCCATTCAACAAGGGACCCCCTGCTGTACAAAGAGTTCACCTCATTGCGTTCAAGAGGAATATATCCTCAAATGGCACGCTGTCGGAATGGTTTGTATATCTTGATTCAACATCACTTGGATTGTACGACGGAAAAATGGATGACATAAAACCCGTGGAGACAAAAGCAATTATTTACTCTTATTTCCTGTTTCTCTTTGTGTTCATTGGGTTTGGAACGACAGGAAATATTCTCAGCGGAATTGTCTTATTCAAGACAAAGATGGAAAAATCAGCCGGAGTTATTTTGTTTGCTCTAACATTCTTGGACACTGGAGTAATTTTGACTTACTTGGTCAGTGCGTATTTTAATGCTGAATTATTTTACCGGATGTTTATTATAACGGGGTCTAAATCAACGGATTACACAGTGGATGAGCATCTCTGGCTAACCCAACAACATTCCATTCTGGCTCTTTTCATTTATCCACTCAACAAAACTGGTAAGAGATCAATTAGTATTCCGAATTTTTTAATGCATTTGTAATCCTGGCCTACATTTTTATATTTTTGCTATTAGTTTACACAGCTTCCGTGTACACAACACTCCTCATCTCTTTGGAGAGATTCGTCGCAGTTTGTTGGCCATTGAAAGCCAAATATCTTTTAACCCGACGAAATTCCATTCGCGCGATTGTGGCCATTTTAATGTTTTCTGTACTTTTGAATATTCCGCGTTGGATTGAATCCTACGAATGGAACACTTACACAGAAGACAGTCCGAATTGGAATGAGTTCTACAAACCAACGTTAATGAGAATGGAGAATTACAGGACAATTTATCATGGATGGATTTGGGTCACTTTCATGTACATTCTCCCATTCATTCTCGTTGTTTTCTTCAATCTCAACATTTTCCGACAAGTGAGTGAATAGTAAATTAAACTAAATTGTTCAACTGGCTAATTGGTAATTCTGTGTCAGACTAATCTGTCCAATCAATTTCGAAGAACTCTCCAATCAGGCACTCATGTTGATGTCGAGCAAACCCAAGATTGCACTATTTTGTCGTCGTTGACCAAAATGCTTCTCTGCGTTGTTGCCGTTTTTGTTGTGTGTAATTCCGTACATATTGCAATTGTGTTTTATTTCTTGGCTTCATACGAGCAAATCCAATTGTCAACAACAGAAGCTGTTTCTTGTCTTCCAATTGTCATCAACTGTTCTGTCAACTTTTTGATTTATGTTTTCCTGGGAAAGACATTGAGAACACAATTTCTGAAACTCTTACCAGAATGTGTGAGACATTTCTGCCTCAATTGTTGTGGAAGGGACATGACGAACAACCTTTAATTCATTTTTACTACAGAAATCGAAATTCCAAATATGATTTATCCTACTATATTAATTTGTCTTTTTCAATGCACACAAATTAAAATCACTTAATTGGAATGGCGAGAACCTTCGTGTCCCAAATATAATTAACCTTAAGTGGGAGGACGATGGGTCAGGGTGAGGTAGGCTGTTTGTGCATTGAGTGCGGTTTCAATAGTATTTGGCAGTGAAACTTACAACTGAAAATTGGTTACTAGATCGACACGCTACAGCGGCAGGTCTTTACGTCGTCCACATCCAACATTTCACATCAATTTACAAGGTAAACCAGGGTGACCAGTTTTTGTGCATGCGATTTGAGTATTTTTCCAAACAATTTGAGTATTCATTATAAATTCTAAAAATTACCATATGAACGCATACCACGGGTTCGTTATTGGCATAAATGTTTTGCAGTGCCGGCGTACTTATCCCGCCCCTGACCAAAATGATGCCGAACCAAGTTCCTTATCAACCTTAA
This sequence comes from Protaphorura armata, assembly GCA_034700305.1. Lineage (NCBI taxonomy): Eukaryota > Metazoa > Arthropoda > Collembola > Poduromorpha > Onychiuridae > Protaphorura > Protaphorura armata. Next base: position 10,924 of record JAQIXO010000215.1, read on the forward strand.
GTGGGTAGCGCGCGGAGTGGCAAATGCGCGTTTGGGTCTTTCAGTATTATACTCGCCATTTGAGTATAACTGGTCACCCTGAGGTAAACTATTCTGCTGTCCAGAGCGCCCAGGAGCCCGACCAAACTTTTTTTGGTACCTTTGGTCACATAAATGATGAATCCTCTGGACAGCAAAATAGTTTCCCTTGTTAGCCCCGTTCCTGCCTCGTCAAAGTTTGAAATAAATTCTTTTCGGCACATCTCATCCTTCCAGTGATACCAAGCCTTATTATTGCTTGCAAAACGATGGCTAGACTGGCTATTTTGATTTGATTTGATTTATCAATTAGCATGCTTTCCAATGGAGTCGTACACACAAGTATCATATCAAGCACATACCAAAAATCTCTTAATTAGAAACAACCGAAATTGATGTTGTCTTCTTATAATGTCCATTAAATCGAGTTTTTACTCCAGCCGGGTTCATACTGATGCGTTTAATGAAATATTTGATGAAGATATTTCGACTTTACAAACACTAATGAGGGGTGAACTCTCATATAGCACGTTTGCGAAATGGACTGCACATTTTGACCCACCCGGGATCAACGCGGGAACAACGAATGATATTAAACCCGTGGAAGCATTTTATTCATGAATCAATTGTGGTAATCGATAAAATGATTGGCAATTCATAGAATTATTAGCGGGAAACACAATAATTAGTAATTAATTAGAATTGCACATAACCAGTGCCATCGCTACAATTTTCCAGGCCCTGGCGAATAAACGAATTCCCGGCCCTTTGATCTTTTTGTGTCCAACATTCTGATTGTGAGTGCACCTCTGCACTTAACTCCTCTCCTTAACCCAACCCAGCATCTACGTGATATTTGATAAAATGGATTATAGAACCTATAGAATTGCAAACCACATTCGAGTGAAAACCTCAATCCTATCCAATCAGCTTAGCAATTAGACCAATTTTTCAATTCCTAAAATTCAACTTTAAGAAGTTGGGGCAGGACACTTTTGAAAATAGCATTTCAGCAACACCGGATTTGAGTTTTTGTCGATTTTATATAACTCCAACTAGTTACACTAATAAGGGGTGAACTCTCATATAGCACTTTTGCGAAATGGACTGTACATTTTGATTTCACCTCGATGGGAATCTACGCGGAAACAACGAATGATATTAAACCCGTGGAAGCATTTTATTCATGAATCAATTGTGGTAATGGATAAAATAATTTGGCAAATCATAGAATCATTAGCGGTTAACAGAATAATTAGTAATTAAGAGAATAACCAGTCATTACTAGTGTAATAATCTATAGAATTTAAATTGGACTGAGCGGGAGAAATTAACTCATTAATTTAATAACAACAACATCCTGAAGCTGAACAGTATTGGGAGTTTCGCAACTCCCGTAGACAATATTGAAAATTACGTTCCTGAATTGTACAGGGCCTGAAGGATCTCCTACTTGAGTGAATAACTTGTGCCACCGATGCTCCAGCACTTATTGCTGCCATGATAGCAGAAATGATGGCAGCAATGAGCGAAGCAAATCTTTTCTTCCGAACCAACTGGGTCTTTGGCTCGTAGTTGTCATCGGGTTCCTCCGGAGTTACCACAGTAATGAAGAGCATTGCGATGAAGAAGCATTAGTAGAGTGTTTTGGACTTCATGACTGGAATCTATAATCAGTTAATATCATGGTTAAGAGTATGGTATTTCCTTTCCGAATGAGAGCTCAAGATTTATTGGTTGTAATTCGGTGATATATTGAGGAAGTAGTTGAAATTCGGTAAAATGCACTAAGCTTTTGCTGTGAAGAACGAACTTTAATTACAACAATAAAACTCCGGAATTGGAATTATATAAAATACATTCTCAAATACGAAACCTTCTTATTACCTTGCCGACAAACCTTCATAACCATGCATTAACCGTGAATTTTTGAGGTGCATATTTCTTGTGCAGAATACATAGTGCCAAGATATAGATTCTGTTTGAAGTGAAGTACTGACATTTACTAAAAGCTTTGAGTCAGAAATATGGTTTGATCAATGACAAAGGTGACAAAGGTCATGACGCTGCTCCTGTCTACAAAGTAGAAACTCCCATTCTTAAATTGTAGCGGACTAAAAGCCGCTAACTCTCTTCGCACAAGCTCTCCCTTAATAGCCCTTGCCTTCACCAAGAGAACCTCGGACTTATGATTGGCCATGCCCATGGGTGTGAACAACATGTACACTCTGATCATCCCAACCCCAGCTTTTTTCAGATGCATCAAATTGACCATGGCCGGGTAACCTTTCCAATGGTCCACCAGGAGGTACATCATGATGGTGGTCATCAGAATGAGAACGACCTGGAAACAACAAACGTTCCATTTAAAAATCCCGTTGAACCGCTCCATGACTCCAACCAATCTTTTGTATTGCTCAATGGCCATCCGTGGATTTTCCTCCATAATTATTTCAATGACTTTGAGTGACGAGATGATCCGTTGGGAGAAAACCATCATGAATATTTCCACGACAATGACTTTGAGCCAGAGGACGTTCATGTAGAAAACTTCATGGAGCACGAACGGGTATTTGAGCCAAGATGTTTTGTCGAGTCCGAGTGTGCTGTAGACGTAGACAGGAGTATCTGGGCTGGTCAAGAAATGATTTGAGATGCCAATCGTTTGAAAAAACGCCAAGTACATGTAAATTGCAAGTACAAATTGTAATTGAAACTTTTCATTTCTTTCGATTTTGACGTACTCGGATGCAGGGATCAGTTTCCGATTCTCACATGAGAGGAGGGTCCAATCCGAGAAGATCTCAGCGGCAGTATCTTCATTGCCATAAAAACAAAGGACGCAGCTCAGACATATAGTGATCGCGGACACCCAAATCATCTGACCCAAAGCTGCTGAAGCTGAGAATTTTCCAGATAATAATCCGACGAAATATTTCCAGTAGATATGGGCCAAGTAGAACATGATGATCCAGCAAGAAATCCGAAACCACCACCAGAGGTAGCCCTTTCTGATGACTCCAATGCGTGGGAATTTAACTGTGGATGCAGGGAATCCACCGAAAATTCCATTCCATTTGAAACATAGTAAAGTCAATTTGTCCATTTTGTCAGTGTGGAAAGTTTCTTCTTCTGTAGTTGGAGGTGCGTCCATTCTGGCTTATTCTGCTCCGGATTTGAATAATACGGAATTAACGTAAACGATCAAGTATGCATTTGGTTAAGTTTGGTTTTGCGGAAATAAAATACTAAATTTGAATCCAAGGTTACAACTTTTAGGCGCTTCTTTACAGATTGCATTATAGGTTTTTGAGCGCGTTGTCCGTCTGATGAAACTAATACGGAACATATGTAGCATTTGTTTATGCCGCGCTGTGCTAGTGCAAAGGCAAGAGCGCACATTTGATCGTATTTACAAATAAATGTAAAACCTTACAAATCGCGTCGAATTTTGCAAACTCGAGAATTGTCCGGCTTGAATGGTTCTTACAGGTGAGTGTGAGAGACTGTCGAAGAGTGGGACCTAGGAGCTTGAGTACCAACGGAGTTAATACGTAATATCTATTACAAGTCAGCACAACAACTTAGGCATTCACTCAAGTTACGATTATTAATGTATGAAACCGACCACGGCAATCCGTTCGCTAGAGAATAAAGCTTGAATTTCTGAGAAATCTCAAACACACGAACTGCAAATCATGAATTCATCAACTCGTGTGTATTTGTTGAATATATAAAAACCAGCTTTAATTTATAAATAAATATTTCAGTGAAATACGTGAATATGTCAAAATAAGGTTTTATTAGACTACTGTTTGTTATTCCGTGACTTGCCGACGAGTAATTGAATTTGAAAAATACATACCTGTGGACAGTTGTCAATACTGATTTACTGAGCTACTTAGGATAGTAGCATGTATGAAATCCGTCTTATAAATGTTAATTAAGTGAAATGCATTAAATAGTCATAAAGACTTTGCTGTTTCGCAAAGTCACTGTTACTTCTGGCATGAACAGAATGCTTCCCTGTGAACTTCTAATCCTGAATTAATCAGATGGTCGAGACAACTCAGCTATTCTGACGTCATGAGTACTGTTTCAATTTCAAGTATAATTCTGAGTGAAGAAGTGAAAATTTTGAATTTTTTGGGTTGTAATGTATGTTCAAGGAACCTTGAATTTGATTTATTGTTTAGTTAATACTCAAATTAGATTACTATATTTTTATGCGTTCAGTATCAATATTTTCAATTTTGGGGTTAAGTTAATCGGTTTTTTACTTGATGAAGTTGGTGATAGAAGTCAGCAACTCAAAGCTAACATCTCTATATATAGTTCAGCACATTTGCGTACGACAAGTGCTAAATTGTAGATGGCTGAGCGAATTCCAAGCTGTAGTGTCCAGTATTATAATAAAGTTGGGTTGCCGAAATATGTGACAACCTTGGGACCAAATTTTTAATTCCAGTATTAGTCGAAAATATTTGTCAAATCTTAGAGTAGGAATGTGTTATAGAATTCAGAATCACCCCTTCTTTAGGGTGAATGCTCTGTATAAAGGTTTACATGCATATGTAAAGATATGTATTGAAGACCAATAATGTTTTGACAACGTTCTCTATCAAATTTTAATAGAGAAATGGTTATCGATTCACATATAGTTGAAGGCAATCGTTGTGAGAAATCGTAACTCATGAAATATTAAAGTAGCGTGATCTAAGAGCTGCATAGCACATCCCATGAAGAATAATTTTAAATTAGACTATATATTTGGGGCAAAGCGGATCATATTAATTTCCTGTAGCCCGAAACGATGTTGTTGAATTTAACATACATCAAATCTTAATTACCGGATAATTTTGTCAGGCAATTGTCCTCAAGTAATAATAAGTATAAACGAACTGAGTACATATGTATGAGGATATGATTCTATAACGCTCGCTAACAATAGTAGGAATCCGATCGTCATATTTGTAATCTCCAATGGCCATTCCCGACGAAACTCATTTAAGTATGGAAAATGAAAAATAAATAGAGTGAACATAAAGAGAAGCGATTGTATATTGGAAGTTATTCTACCAGACATAGTACGCAAAATTATTTTGATTTGAGACCAGGCTGATAATTTTTAAACACGTGCAACCTTTCTGCGACCAACGACGCATACTGTTTCTCTAAACGCTTTCATTATAAACACTATTCATTCTCAACATGCCTATCAAAGTCTTGACTATTCAGTAACTTATATAGGAAACAAACAATTTGGCTCTCATTTGTTATCCAAATTTTCATCGTGAGAGAACAAGCTCGTGATATGTTTATGATGTCATGTAAAAGTTTTTATCTTTTGGAGGATCAATGACCATCATGTCCTTGGGAAAGATAAAGGATATGCACGTTGCCTATAGGCATTATCTACATAGGAAAGTAAGTCTTACTACTGTTAATTACTAACTATATAACAACCTACATCAGATATAACACATGTATTGTGGAAGTTAATAATAATTGTATTGCTGGGCTTCGGCCCGGAAATTCAAATTTCATCTGGAACTGTGTCCCTGTAATTCTGTCTTACATACTCACTATTTCTGAGGTGCTCCACAAGTTTTAAACGTTCAGACGACAAAAAAAGATTGAATAGATATGGACGAGATAGCTCATACACGGAAGTAGAGGCGGTATCGAGCGATTGCATGATTACATATTTGGGTCACCGTATCACTTCAACCAGAAAATATTGCACTATAATTTTGCAGGGTCATGCGGAATAAGGAAATTATAACTCGCATTGTATTTTTGGTATATTGTATTGTGTGATATGTGTATGTGCGGTCACAATGATTCCGTTGACTTGGTTTTTCTTAATTTCTTCAACTTTCGCTCTTCAAGTTCACAACGACACCGTTAATATAGACCCATTCATCAAGAATTTCAAGAATTCGTACGTTCAATTAATTTTGTTTGAAAACGTGGACTTAATTGAGCCAACTGTACCAGTAGTAGTCGTAAATTCAAACTGGGAGCAATTTTCTGGCCCTGGCTGTTTACATTTGGAGTATTTTGGTCTCCCACTTCCAAACTTCAAGTATACATTCGTCCTTCTCATTCCAATATTCCCGACCAAGAATGAAGACATTTTATTGATGTACGACATTTACGAATATTATTGGGTTTTCTATTATGAATTGCATGGTTTGTCGTCTAAAGACTCGGTCTACTTTGACTATAATTATTTTAAAAGTATCTACATATTTTGTATTTGGAAAGAAATCAGTATACCGGAAATAGACTTAAGTCCAATCCGTCACGGTAAAACGTTCAAACCAGCTGTGTACAGTTATTCAATCTCATCAAAGTCAGCACGGATCGACAGTCTCTACTCTTGCTACATCTCGCACGAAATAACACTAGACATTCTGAAACTGTCGCCAAAGTATTTGGTTGATTTCCACTCAGCCCTCAGTTCAGAATTGTGCGAGACTATGTTCATCTACCTCACATATGAGAGTCAGTACGAGGACCACTATTTTTGTGCACCACCACTGACTCTCATGCAGATGATGCAAATGAAGATAAATTCTACGGAGGTCTTTGTATTAAATACACTTTCTGCAGCATACACAAACTCAACTATCAGCTTAATAAAATTTAATGCAATAGGAGTCCTAGACGAATGTAGGAAAAAATTAGTCAACCCACTTAATGTCCGCATGGTTCGTTCAGTGCATGACAGCTGGGGTGATTACTCCCATTCGGATGTGATTCCCATCCCTACACACACATTGACTTTTGGATTTTTGACGTGTGATGGTGCTAAAGAGACTCGAGTTTTATTTGGGAGCTTCTTCGCGCCATACGATGTGTATACTTGGGTTACCATAGCATTCTTTTCACTTTTCCTATTCATTTTCTCCTTTGCTGTGTTCGACATGAAGTACTTCTGCGACATGATAAATTTTGTACTTACTTTGACAATGAATCTACTGCTTGAATTTCCGTTTGAACCCAGTCCCAGATTGAGAAAATCAATTGCAGTCACAATGCTCCTTGGTCCATGTCTCCTCATGGGTGTGGTCATCACGAATGGGTACAAAGGAGTACTCACGACTAAATTGAGTGTACCCTATAAATGGAATGGCCTGGAAACTTTTGAAGATGTCATACAAGAGGACTACATTATCCTAACACACATTCATCCGTACATCGCTATTGTCTCGAGTTCAGATTTCGTCCGATACTGCGCTCCCAATAGCAAAACAGGAAGTGTTGTCTACAGGGACATAAAAGATGAACTCGCCATGAAGTCACGTTTAATGACTCGAATCAATTCTAGACTCCGGTCTTTCGATTTAGTCAAGATGAATGCAACTTCTGGAAGGCGGGAATCAGAGAGATCGGAACTGGTTAGAATAACCGAAAGAGTGGAGTCAGAGTTCTGTACACTCAACACAATTTCTATTGAGTCCGAGATTGCAAAATGTAAGCGAACCGTTTACACTGACCATATGGAAGAACTTGAAAAACTCCGACTGAAATTGAATGCTGAAGTACCTGGGTTGAATGTGTATTTGGGAAAGGAGAGAATTCTGGAGAAGGACGTTGGGGTGACTCTTCATGTTAGGGCTTTGAGCTCTCTTCATGAAATGTTTGATGCCGGAGATACATCCCACAAAATATTACTCCTTTCGTCGTCAGGAATAATCCCATTCTGGCGAAACTTGGTGAATTCGGAAGAACTCAGAAATTTGAGCAGAAGAATGATGGATAATGAGAGTGAATATGAACGGCAGGGCTTATCGGTTGGAAGTTCCTTTGCTGGACCATTCGCAGTTTATATGGTAGGCTTGGTCATTGCTGCAACTCTACTTGCGTTCGAAGCCAGAGTCATCATTTCTAAATATTTCATGCATGCGTACAATTTTATTTTTCAAATGCTAATTAAGTCAATTGTTTGTATTATTACTAAGGTTCGCAGTTGGTTTAAAATTATTGAATATCTTCGACGATTTCGCGCTCTACTTTTGAAGGGTCTAGGACTCGATAATTTTTAATTACAAAAAGACGTAGACCATCGCGTGAGCTTTAAATGTGCAAATTCAAACTGTTGTAAAAAAATATCTCCAGAATTGTTGCGGCTATTCTAACAATTTCAACCTAATTATATATATCATTTGAACTCGCATATCCGTTCATTTACCTAGAAAGTCTTGAAGTCATGCTGGTTAGAAAAGTCATGTTTTTAGTTTGGGTAATGTAGATTTTTTGAACACTACTTTATAATATTCCATTAAACTGAAGATTCTGTTTTGTCATTGCCGTGAGAAATGGGGCAACTTTTTTCATATACGATATGCCGCGGTACGTAGGCATCCAGGAAAATGATGAAACTCTCCTGATCTACTCACTTGCCTTCGTCATTATCACCATCATCAAGCCGTTTCTTGAGGTTGCATGTAGTTTTCAAGGGCAACCAACTACCACATAATTACCCCAATTGACAAAGGAAACTGACATTATACTCCAGTAAATAGTGGTGAGATACCAACTTATTTAACACACTGTTTTAGAAACCACAAAGGCTTGAATTAATAGCCAGACGATGTAATACCCGGAAATGGGTATACCTGCCTATTTCATACATATAGTTCAACTACGAGAAAATGTTATGTAGTTACTTTTCGTAGTCCAAATGTGTCCAATTTGCTTTACATAACACCACGTTCCAGTGTCCATTATTTGACTAATAATAACTTTACATAAAGTTCGAAAAGAATCGAATTATTTCACAAGCATTGTTCTTAGGCTATATATGTCGGATTCATGTCAAGATTTTTTCTTATCATTTAAATATTCAGTGAGTGAGAACTGCGATGGACAAACTAAGAAGTAATAATAATTCAATTTTATGCGGAAGTTATTATTGCTTTTTTTTGTCAAGGATGTGCAATTTAGTTTGATATGGACGCGACAAATTGCGTGTGAACAGTGATGATCATATCTGCGATCATTCTAAAAACTGATAGAGAAAGTATGAACTTCTGGAAGGGATTGAGCGAAACGCTAATTCGATTCAGACTTACGACAAGAAATTGAAGCTTACAATCAAACGAAGGCCTACGACGTCGGAGATGATAAGTTTGACATTTACGACTCTTGGCAACAGAGGGAAGCAAACGAGTACCCACCAAGGCTGGCACCGATGGACATTTTATCACTACCGTTATCGACCGGAGCAATTGAGCGCGTATTTTCTTATGCCGGACTTGCCACTGCTGGCCGTAGAAATCGTCTGGAAGGAAGTCATCTGGAGCGAGATGTGTTTCTTTCAAAGAACAAGCTTTTATTGAATTTCGTTTCAGTGAATTGAAACTCCTGTTGTTTTGTATCGTTACTATTTAATAAATATTAGTGAACGTTTTGCGAGATCGGAACGTACATTACGTATATTTTTTCTTATAGAACCCAATTAAGAACCCATATCCGAACCCAAACCAAACCCGAACCCTGGTTTTAGGAAATTGAGAAACCCGAACCAAACCCAAACCCATCAAAAATAAAAAAAACCAAACCCAAACCGAACCCTATTGATAAAAATTTTGAAGAACCAAACCCAAACCCGAACCCTTGCGAACCCATACAACACTATCTGCAACACATCCACAGTTTACACAACCTATACGTATACCTTCAGCGCTGATAACATATCCTTGGCCACTTTGGACTATGTGTACAAGAAGAATGTACTTCGCTTAACTGCAAGCAGGAATTTTGTTGTATCGGACCTGGGAGGAAAATATTGTATGAGCGACAAGCTTGTATCTCCCTTCATTTATTTCATCTCTCCCACGCCATCTTTAAATGCGAACAAAGATGAGGACAAGAACGGAGATCTCCGACGGTTCCTGAATATTCTGGTGTTATCGCTCTTGATTCCGGACTTTCCCAACTCTACGATTTATACAAGAGGGCGTAATCAAGAATTCAGTCGCTACGTGTTCTGCTCAAACGGAAGGATTGACTCATCACCTTTCGATGTGTCGGCAAAATCCCCAACATTATCTCAGGCAAGCTTTATTTTAACCCACTCGGAAAGTTTCAACTTTCTCACATGCGACGGACAAGAAAAAGAAAAATTCTCATTCGATGGTTATGTGAATCCGTTCGAGTTGAATATATGGATAGCAGTACTCTTTTTCGGAGTTCCCGTTGCGTTCATGGCGTTATTAAAAAACCCTTTTGACCTCGACGGCAAGAGTACGGCATTTATCATGTTTGCAAATTTAGTAGAGCAAGGGATATTCGCTACAAAGATTGTTCACAAAAAAGCATTTCTCTGTATATTTCTACCATTTCTGCTGCTAACCATTGTTCTCACCAATGCGTACAAAGGAATTGTGACCACGGGATTAACAGCTCCGCCAAAAATCAAGAAGATCAACTCTTTCCAAATGTTGGCTCCACTCAAATATACCTTGTACATGCAGCCAGACCAAGAAATCAGCCTCTTTGATTAAAGATGCTGTATCATTTTTAAACAATTTCACAATTTTTGTAAACATTAATTTTGTATAAAAAAAGTCCGTGTAATTGGTTTTTTATATAGTACTTTTATTGTTCCCAGATTAATACTAGTCTGCTAACTTGTTAAATATATTTAAGCATTATATCTTTGGACACGTCGATAGAGCATAATTGATTAGGAACTGCTAGAACTAAAGTTGATTTTTATAAAGATCAAATAACGAGATGGTCTAACACACGATAGGAATTTTACTCTTTTCATTAGGTAAATAGTATAACTAGAAGTTTGTTTTTTAAAGTTTCATGTCATATGCTCAAGTCCCCAAAGCCCAAAGCTCAAAAACTTGTACATCCATTCCATTTCAGTCGTTCCCTGTACAGAATATTTTACTCGCTATTTAGTACCGTCTAAATTCAATTCTCGGTTGAATTGAAAAAGTTCTTCAATTCAATTAAAAATTGAGTCCTGACCGAATAAGTTTAAGTAGTAGCGGCAGATTCCAAAAAGTAATTCCTGGGATTATCCTATCGTACCTATCAGATATATCGACCGTATCAGAAACCTATCGTAGGTTTCTGATACTTGTTTAAGTCCATGTACGTTGTCCATAGCCAAAACAAACAATCTGAGACTATCGGAATAGGTAAATAGTGATAAAATATGTGCCTGTGCTGACTAAGCTTACTTAGTCAGTTGGGAATTCCATTGAATATATATAAAATGAACCAAGATTCGTGTACATTTGTACCAGCGTTAAGCGTTGGACGTTGATTTTGTCTACACAAGTTTGTTTTGTACATTTGATACTTGAAGACTGCTGATCCCAAAGGTTAAAAGACTAGTTTTACTTTTTAAACGTCTTTATATATTCCGTTAAATATGCAGAATTCAATTAATATGCACCGTAACTGTGAAAGACTCTGGTCGAGTTTATCCAACTGGGTTTTCATATCAATTGTATTTAACGAGCTGCACACCATCCACGTCATTTCGGGTTAAAAAAAGGTTCTGGAGACCTCCTAGTAGCGGTACATAAAGTTCAATCGTACTTTATCACTTTATCTAGTCTTTTAATCGGTTAGAGGGTATACGGACGTGCCTTCTTTCAAAGCAGTTTTCTTAGTAATTCTAGCATGGTTGTCAAGGTATAGAGAGTGCGACAAGACGAATACAAATAACATATTACAAAAAACTTAGCGTGTTGAGCGATCATGATAACGGGCAACGGTTGCGATATTCAGACAATACTTTCTCTGTTGTGAACACAGTATTGCCTGTTACAATTCGTTGAATCGCTGGTCAAATTCACCCGGAGTCTCATCAACTAGTTCTATAAAATCACCAAAACCAATTGAGCGAAACACGGTGCAACTGACGCTAAAGTTAGCAACTAACATGGAGAGTTTGATACACCAATCAAATGAATTTGACTTCAATCCTTATCTAGAACCATTTAGTGCATGTCTGATTTACATATTTGTGTGCAACATCACCAAAAATATTTTTATACCGTTTGAGTACCCGGCAATTATTAATTCCTGTGATACTTTTCCAGAACATCACTACACCCCTTACGCGACTGACTTCACCCTTTATCAGCAAAATCAATTTTTCCAATCGCTTTTTCGGAAACAAATTTGTATCTCCTACTTTGCAAACTTGGAAAGAAATTCGTACGTGGCAGTGGAGAAGGCCTTGAAATCTTACATAAGTAACTCATCTAAAATGGTAAGAGTATACTATGGAGGCGAATTCAATCGAAACGATTTATTTGAGGACCAAGTCGGATACACGGCGCAGTCCTACATCAACTTCATTTTTTATCAAAGAGGTAACACCGAGAATGCAAGAAAACAGGCAAATACTAAACGCCCTCAATCGGTATTAGATTGTCAGGTCCCGGCTATATTTAGAGCAGAATATTTCAGAATATTCTTGTACAACTACAACAATCCTTCAGAGATCATGGGATTCCTCTGCGATACATCCACCATTTACACAACCTCAACCTATACATTCAGCTCTGCGAACATATCCATGGCGTCTCTGGAACATTTGTATAAGCGAAACGTGCTTCGCTTGACTTCAAAGCGAAATTTTGTAGTTTCGGACATGGGAGGGAAGCCCTGTGTGAGTGACAAGGTTGGACTCCCATTGATTTACTTCATTTCTCCGATGCCCTCATTAAATGCAAACAAATATGGAGACAAGATTGGCGACCTACGAAGGTTCAAGAATATTCTGGTGTTATCGCTCTTGATTCCAGACATTCCCAACTCGTCGATTTACACGGAGGGACGTACTGATTCTGAGAGCCGGTTTGTGGTCTGCCCAGGGGAATTTATGATCACACTTATAGACGCATCATCGCTTAAGTTGTCCTTAAAATCCCCAAGTACAACTGAAGTAAGTTTTACTTTAACCCACTCAGAAAGTTTCAACTTTATCACGTGCGATGGACAAGAAAAAGAAATGCTGTCATTTGATGGTTACGTGAATCCGTTCGAGATGAACATGTGGGTAGGAGTCCTTGTATTCTTTGGAGTTCCCATTGCATTGATAGGAATTTTCAAAAGTCCATTCAACCTCACTGGTCTGTACATGGCATTTATAATTTTTGCTAACTTAGTTGAGCAAGGCTTATTTCCAACGCAAGTTGGTCATAAGAAAGCGTTTCTTTGGATGTTTGTGCCATTTCTTCTCATGGCAATCGTTCTTACAAATGCGTACAAGGGGATCGTGACCACAGGGTTAACGGCTCCACCAAAAGTCAAGAGGATAGACTCTTTCCACACTTTGGCTCCACTCAACTATACTTTGTACATGCAATCCGACCCAGAAATTATTGATCTGTACAAAAAATGCATGGAAACTACTGGTGCAGAGTTTGATCCGATTCGTGGTATTCTATTATCAAATGAGCAGGATAGACAAGAGTGCAAAAGAAGCGCCGGTCCAAGAATGCATTTTGGGGTATCGTTGTCCATTGCATCACGAATGGCTAAGGGGAAGGGAATTGAAAATAAGGTTGTGTATGAGCAGCTTTACAATGGTCTTGTTTCACCAGAAGAACTGAATGATACCAGAACAGAACCTAAATTGTTGGAGTGTAATAAGACAGCTCTAATCGGCTATAGTCACTCAATCGACATTGAGGTATTCACACTCAGGAGGCACGACAATGACAACAACTACAAAATTTATAAAGGTGAAACAAATTTTCTACCAACAAATCTGGGACTTCAATTTGAGAGAATACAACAGGATGGGGGAATCATGGCAAAGCGTATTCGTGGGTTGATTGAGTCGGGGATTTACCACAAGTGGACCCATGTACTTCAGAATCAAGAACTGAAGGAGGTACAGAATGAAGTCAAAGGCCGCTATGAGAAACTTGTTGAGTTCATACCGTTGAGTCTTACGGGCAGTAATATCCCTGCAGTATTTGTTGTATACTTGGCAACTATTATAATATGTATATTTGGCTTGTGGATTGAGAAGTTTGATGCGTCAACGAAATGTTTACACAGAAAAGTCAATTGGTGGAAACTCCAATTAAGGCATGCGTGGTCAATATGCAGTATGAGAAATTTCATTTGTAAAATATTAGACAAATGCTAGTCTAGATAAGTTTCCCAGTGCCGTTTTTAATGACTTTGATCTTCTTATCTTGTTCAATATTCAATAGGCGCAGCTGAATTTGTTAACTTAATTCTTCATATCAATGCGTGCATACTACCACATAATAGTTGTAATAGTCGACACTGCATATTCTAACTAAAATATCCATACTAATTGTTTCTATATGAATGTTGTCATAGGTAGTTCGTTACCATTGTGTAGTAATTATACTAGGAATGTCCAGTAATACTGCGCAATGATATAATTAAGTAAACGAAACCAAAGCATAATTGCACATGAGAAGATATGGGGGCCATCTTCGTTAAACATTAATAATTAAGCTAAACACACTCATAGCGTGAAATAATTACATAATTTTTGCAATTGTCATTTGTATTGCTTTGAGTATGTACTTTAAACATATCTATAATACACCTCCTTGATTAAAAATGTTGTATTATTATTCATCAAAGAAACAATTTTCTGATAAATTTCATTTGTTGAAACAACTCCGTGTTTTCAGGTTTCCATCTAATGTATTTAAACATCATGTTTTTTGACACGTTGATAGAACAATGTTGATTAGATTAATGAGAATGGAGAGTTACAGGACAATTTACCACGGATGGATTTGGGTCATTTTCATGTACATTCTCCCATTCATTCTCGTTGTTTTCTTCAATCTCAACATTTTCCGACAGGTGAGTGAATAGTAAATTAAACTAAATTGTTCAACTGGCTAATTGGTAATTCTGTGTCAGACTGAGAGGACCCTTTTTACCTCTCATGGAATAAACTCAGAAGTTTATTCCCAGTTGAAATGAATAACAAAAAGGACTGAAAACAGATGAACGGTAAACTCGTTGTGCTTTATTTTACTAGATAGGAAAAGAATTGAAGAAGAAAATGAGAGTGAGTGGTTCGCACGCGAATAACAGTGCGTGAGTCTCTCTATAAGATTCGCGAGCCACTGACGACGCTTGCAAGTTGTAACCAAAATCTCTTCATACAATTTTAGACTTCAACCTCCACTCATTTGCCAATTCCAAAGGAATGAGTTTGGAAATCTGCCATGCAATTACGCTAACCAGGTTTTCATGTCACGGACTTTATGTACTCAATCGTGACTGTTGCTCCACGTGCAGAGAATTTGAACATTCTCATACTTGGACTTGGACCAACAATGCGAAAACTAATAGGGAGGTATTTTATACCTCACATACTACCGCGGCTCTGATCAGATTTTGGTTACATCATTATTTTGTTCACACTCACAGAATTAAAACTACATGATTACATTTTTTTTTATTTTCACTTCTTAACTAATCATTAATGTCCACAACTTCATATTTACTGTATATATAGATAAACACTTACATTACTATTACATTATACTATCCAGTAACAATGAGTTGAAATTGAAACATAGAAGGCTACAACTGGTGTCAATAATTTCTTAATTAAAAGTCCCCAAAATTGGTGTTGTCTATGTATAATGTACATATTAATTCGAGTTCATACCGGTTCGAGTGCGATTATTCATTTGTTCATTATTAATCAAGGTCCAATAAATTCTGTGACGCAGGACACAAGAACATCCCAGGTCAGGCCGTGCGACCCTCAATACGCAAAGCATAGAAATATATTATTTATATATTCTATCTTTATCTTCATCACATCGATTTATATTTCGTAAAACAAAATTTGAGTTGACGAACCCGTGGTTTCGTGTACATATTTAATTTGACCATGAATAAATGTATTTCTTGCAATACTAGTTATTAACTTGTTACTACTATTTATTGAAAATTATCCCTTATGACTTTATCCATCAACATTACGTATATTATCTTATGACTCAGCACTATTTACATTTTGTACGCGATTAGAGTATAAATAGAGTAGGAACAGAATTGTTTGATCAAGTGCATTCACATGTCTTGGTCGAATCAACTATAAACTCAATCTACACGTTACACTGGTTCAGTGAAAAGTGTTTACTACAGGAAATCTTAACTCTAATATTTTTAAAATCTTCAGAGACAAAATGTTGAAATCAAATAAAATATTCAGCATGATATCAATTTTTACTGTATTTCTATTTTGTTACGTGGGAAATGTCAAAGGGTAAATTCCATCACCACCTGTAATGATTTGTGGGAGTTAGAGGTGTCAAAGGGCCGAAATTTTTGGCCCAGGCCCGGCCCGGCCTTCCAGATAATTAATATTTATCGGCCCTAGCCCGGCCCGGCCCTTTTTACGTTGGCCCTTTCTCGGCCCGGCCCTAAACGGCATCTTCCAATGTTAAATTCGTGTTCACAATTTTAACACAATTACCAATATCATAAAAT
>JAQIXO010000216.1:0-27340 GCA_034700305.1 Protaphorura armata
TCGCCTCTTCATCTCTAAAACCTTAATACGTCTCTACTCTGATGAGACTTTCAATATTTATATTAAATAGTATTATGAATTAATCTTTACATGGCACAGCAAAGTCAATGTGTAGTTCAGTATACTAGTGTAAATGATTTATAAAAAAATATGTGGTGGCAATTGAAAACGTTTTAATTTTGTGTTAGTCTCATGGGAAGTAACTAAATTGTTAAATGACATCAAATCCAGAAAGGCACTTTGCGTGGTCTAATAAAATGTGAGTGCTTCAAGGCGATATGAGATTCGAGAAGTTTGAAGTCTTGTTTTTTAAAGAAAATATACGGTACAAATTATAAGTGTTCGGCGTTTGGATTTTGTCCTACAAGCCTACCTCATGTGTTTTTCTATCTGCTGATCCTAATATTGATAGTAGAAAATATGTGCACTGATTGTGAGATGTCTTTAACATTCGATGTACGTTTGCAATCACAAAAGTGATTTTCGCACCAAATTATTTGTAGTGGTATAAATATTATGTAGAGTCAAAACTTGAACATCTCTGATTGAACAAATTCAATATTTTATTTAATTTTTAAAATTTCAATGACAATATTCAATGACGCCTGTGTAAGAAATACGGAATTTAGCAGGAATGCTGAATGGCTCACCTGTCATTGTCTTCACATTAAGGCTATTTTGAGTATTGGATGGAATGTTAATGTTAGGCCTTGTAATTACGTGCCATAAAAAACCTTACGACGAATTCCTGAAAACCGTGTACTTTGGAATGAACGGTCCTCCCTCCACGTCAGTATTACCAAAAAATATACCGTCATCAAATGTAGGTGGAGCTGGAATGCAAGAAATTTAGTGTTATTAGTAAGGCCTAAATATAGCACATATGTTCAAGGCAAATATCCTTACGAAGAGTTGGATAATTCTTTTGGAAGTTCAAGTCCGACATCTTCTCAATAGGTTCATTGGCACTGGTGTCCACGACAGGTATTGTTCCAATGATTATCGGCAAATTCCCGACCAAAGGCGAACTTCTTTGTATTTGTAGTTCTAACTGTGGATACATGGTGTTCCATAACTAAGAACTGAATTTCTTAAGGTGCATAAAATGTATATCTGTATATCTCACTAATTCCTTACAGTCAAATAATATTGAACATCTAATATTCGGCATCCATGCATCCAAGACGGCGGAACTGAAGGTACTCGCAAAACACCTTCCCATAATTCAGTACTTCCTGAATTAATTGTTGGGCCAGTAATTTTGTTGATGTCATTCTTACTATTTTTTAACATTTCTCCAGCTCGGACTTTTGTCAACTATACAAAATGGGGTTAACATTACACTCTCAGTGCGAGAGATCAAAACTCAATTACCTGGAGCATCGTTAAAGAAGCTTCTGTCACCGCTCTTGAACTCATGTTGGAAATTTCGACCATGAATTTGATGTCTTCACCAGGGGAATATCCGATTTTTGGTAATTTGAGAAGAAATTGAATCGGACGACTCGTGCACAGAAGACAACCAATAGCTTTTTCTCCACTCATTTCTCCAATTTGTTTTGCCTTTGGTTCTTTATTTAAATCAAAGATTCGATTGACCGTGAATGGTTTGACGACGCGGTGGTTGTTCAACAATCCAGTGCTTTCAATTCTTCCCTCCAAAAAATAATGGACGTATCTATTTGTACTCATGAAAGAAGATGGGAGATTGGCTGGGAGTTTAAATTCAAAACGGTATTCACTTTGCCCTTCTGGAATCCATACAGGGTCTGCGTCTGGTGCATTGTGAAATAGTAAGATATACAGTTTGTTTTAGGCAGAGCGGGACGCATGGTTCCTTCACTTTCTCAGACGTCCTTGGTAGGCGCGAAATTCCCCGCGAATTTCAAATTTTTATTGTGAATTTATGTAGGATTTGGGGATTTTGGCTTACCAAAGACATTGAGAACGTGAATGGCAGAATTGGGGGAATCATGCGTTCCATTCATATTTTATTGTCAAACTAATTTCTTCATAAATAAATTTTTACCCGGACCATGGCCAAATAGTGCAGCGCTTTCGTTGAAATAAATTTCAGTTTCACTAGATGGTTGAAGTGTTTGCATGACCATGTTCTTTGCCGATAACCAATGTGTTTTTCCCTCTCCGTCTAGTTTCAAACTCACACCTATTTTTTTTGAAAGAAAGGAAATACCATATAACATGACTTTACCGTTTTAACTTGTTTTCCGAGACCCAAACTGAGCGCGGAGTTTCAAATGATAAGTTTAATCTAACATGCAGAGGATTGACTCAAAATTAGTAAGGTACTTTCGGTTGTAATTTTACCTTTAACTTTCATGGAACTGTCCACTCTTATGAGTACGGTTCCAGTCACTGATTGTCCCGCGTAGTAAAAAGCCTTTGGATTGTCCAAATTTATCTCAAAACTTTGTAATCCCATAATTTTGTATTTTATTCTTAAAAAATAACACGTAATTCTCAATTCTCTTTTGTTCCGCTCATAGTGAGCAAATAAATTAAGGATTTCGGGTTTTAATCAATAAATATTTTTATAGTAACTATACAGAAGGGCAATGCACTATGTAGGGTATGTGTGCTGGTTTGTACTTCTACCCGGTTTCCTTTGCTTCCCGAATGAAACCGAAGTGAAAGTTAAGTTGACCAAAAAGAGTAAGAAATATCCGAATCGGATTCTCCCAATTCCAATACTAAGCTTGAGAATAGAATCATATTAATCTGTCGTCTGCCGCATAATAAATTTGGAGAACTACATTTTCTGGAATTTTATGTACATTGTGCTTGTGCACTGTACAGCAGTGCTGAGGTCGGAGATTGAAACCCCAACATGTGACATGATTTGTCAACAATTATGATTTATTCTTGACTTTTCAATTCATATATTTGTTTTCCACACAACGAATTAATTGTACGGAAGTACTCTCCAGGATTATTTGTAACATGTCTACTTTTTAAGTATACATTTTGGGGAGTTTTGAGACAATAGATTAACCCATCATCATAACCCATGCGAATCTTCTGAAGTAAAATTCCACTACGCACGGAATGAGCATAAAAATTGTCCTTGCCCAGGTTCAACTGTGTAAAACTAACATAAAAAATTTCTCAACACAACGATTCAACCAGTTTTCTTCCCATTGCAACTGAATCGCACGTAATGCATGAGTTAAATTAAGTTTATTTGGTACAGGGTAGACTGGTAGACAGGGTTGGTCAGAACTAACAGACCACAAGGTATTCCAGAACGATGCTATTGTCTGCCCTCCTGCTTATCACATTTTTTTAAAATATTCTTTTGTCTATCATCACCAGATGCAAAGATTGGGTGAATGAGTCAAAAGGAAAAATTAGTTGTGGACGACCCTCCTACTTATCAAATTAAAATGTTTTTTTTAAATGGTTTAAAATGGCTCTGATTGTGAGAAACAAGACTTCCCACTTGCTTCTCAAAATACGTGATGTAATTTTTTTTCTTAAATGTCCCTATATTTCAGTGTGGATTTGTGTGAATAAAATAAAATTATTTTGTATTCACTGTCCGTATTATTGAAATTTTTAACTTGAATCAAAAAGTAGAGCCATGGTCGTATTATATGTAAATAGTAAATAATAGGGAGTGTGCGTTACTGTAATAAATAATACATGCACACACATAATACGGCTTCGGGAGATGAATAACCCTGTATTTAATTGGATTACGTTGTGAGAATTTATTAAGTTTATGACAGATGCATGAGTTGTCGGAGATGAATCCATGAGAAATAAATGTTTATTTGAATGAAATAAAAGTGAGTGTGAGTGAGAATCTTACAAATTAACATCCATCTCTCATTAAATTCAACTTTTTGGATTAAAAATTAAGTCATAGTAGGTGAGTCATGGTCATTGCCATTAGTCTGGTCAGAGAAAAATAAAAAAAACTTGTTCAAGGAACTCAACATGTGGCAAATAAGGAGTGTATTTTGTATGAGTACCGCGCATGCTTCTACATTTTAATGACAAATTGAAATTCTTTGACCTTTGGCTAAGTGAGCAGTAGTGGAAATTAGTAAGGCCTTTTAACGCGTAATAACTTTAACTTTACATAATTATACATAAAAGAAGTCATGGAAGCATCTTCACTTCACTTCCTCGTCTTCATTCAACTTTGGTAAAAATTAAATTAACACATGCAATCAGTTAAATCTTTTCAGTTCATTTTTACACGTTATCAGTTCAACAAAGGATTGCGTCTTTTAGGGCTCCATTGATATTGACAAGGTGGTACATCTCATTAAACCTCATTAACCCACATAGTACAAATAATTAGCGCAAAAGTCTGTCCGGAGCAGGGATTGAACCCGGGCATGACCGCAGTCTGACATGTGTCAAGTCTTTCCAACGTTCCAAAATGTTTTTTAAGGTAGGTCAGAACATCGCATTATACTCAAGTATTCGGTACGCGTCAGACGGACCGAATTTGGTGTCTGTGTGCGTGAATATTTGGATATATTTTTAAATTAAATCCATTTTATAATATTTTCAGATTATTTTGGGATTAATATGTTTGACCCATAATATCTCTGCCTTTGAGGAAGACGAGGGGAACTTTTACGATGATCCATCCATAAGATGGGAACCCGGATATGTCAATCCAAAACCGAGTCATACATTCACGTACCCCCCACCAAGTCCACCAGCTCCATCTTACCTCCCACCTCTCAACATACCAAGGACAACTACCACAACCAGCACACCTGCCCCATCTTACCTCCCACCCATTGAGAAATCCACCACTACAAGACCTACCACAACAACATTACCGCCATGCACCCCAGCTCCATCTTACGTGCCACCTACACAAACTACCCCTGAACTAGAACCAAGGACAACAACACGAGCGGAATACAACGACTATCCGAGACCTCTCGTCGGTCCACTCATAACACTAAAAGGCGTTGAAGTACCACACATACCCGTTTACTTCCCTCCTCGTTCAGGTTATCTCCCACAACCTCGCACACCAGCGCCATCTTACCTCCCACCCCTCGAAACTACCACAACCAGCACACCAGCGCCATCTTACCTCCCACCTACTGAGAAATTAACCACTACAACTACAGCAAGGCCAGACTACGGATACGTATATATGCCACCATATGAGTCCACATATATGGCAGCGTCCGAATCATTAACTTTGAATAAGCCGGAAATACCGTCGGCTCCACCTAGCGAAAAGTCTCTAGAACTTAAACAAACGCCAGTTAATTATCAAAGACCACTGGTCGGCCGACTTATAACTCTAAAAAGCGTAGAAGTTCCTCATATACCAGTTTACTTCCCACCACGTTCAGGTTATCTCCCACAACCGACGACTTCAACGCCACCGCCGGCTTATCTTCCCCCAATCGAAAATAATATGTATTCGGAACAGAATGACGGATTACGGTTACCGGAACCGGACTCGGCATACCTCATCCCGCCACCGGAGAAATTCTACAAGCGACGAGAACTGGAAGTACCAAATAGGCTAGTGCGTAGGGTTTACATGCATAGACCCCGCACACTAGATAATCATGATATGTATATTCGCCACAGGAGGACCAACGGACCACGTATTGTGCGCAGAAAAGTTAAAATAAATCATAATGCGGTTCATAATGTAATGAATTAGCACTAGAAATGTGGTATGTAAGTAAAGGTTAACTATTTTTTTTTAATTATTGATAAAAAATAAATTAGAACGGAAGTATTTCAACAGCATACAACAAGGATATATTTTAGACTACAAATTGGTTCCCCGTTTTAACCCCGTAATTAAGCGAACTAGTGATTTCGATTGATTGATATATATGGTAGTCCAGAAAAACATCCCGCATTTAGAAAATTAAATTTGATTGGACAAGAAAGACTGTCATTTTCATCAGGAGCACCAAAACCCTACGCGTACCAGCAAAGCATTTCCTTCCTTTCGCTAGCACTCCAAACACTAACAACAGGTGCATTTTGCTTCCCGATCCCCACCAAAACTTTTCATTTACACGTTAGATTATGTTTATGTAAAATCATAGTCGCGACCTCCAAGTCGGTTCTGTATTTTCGCAACCATTCATGTCCTGAGTTGCTGAAAAACACTACTTTCGAACTTTTATGGCAACATCACCCATACACCACAGGAGCATTTAGCCTGTGACCGGTGACCTTCGTTCTCTAATTTTTATTGTTACTTCTAAGAACTTTGCGATATTCTAATTCATAATTATTTGTGGGTTAATGTTGGTCACAATTTAAATTACTATAACAATAAAGTCGTATCACGTTATGATTCTCTGTCGATTTAATTAATAGAACAGTAGTGGACAGTTCCTGGGTCCTTGTAAAATTGAACATCTTCGATTATTATTCGATATTCGATTCGTGCTCTTAAATTACTTTGGGACAAAAAAATTAATATTTGTCCTAGATTTCACCACACAAAAATAGGGGTTGGGTTTGCGTGACTCAATGTGAAATAATGTCGATTGAATATAAATGAGATCACGAGCATGCACGAGTATGTAATACTATGATTTACATTTCAATTTATATCAAGCGTACATGCAGAGTAACCTTAAATTTAGCTGACCGTACAAACGAAGAAGCCCTTTTCAAATTCGGACATTTTTCTAATTGCGCCTTCTAATACATTCTCTGTAAATTAGAGTCCTATACGATTTTAAATGTGAACAGACTTGGCCCGGATAAGTTATTGTTCATATATCATTTTCTTGGTTCAAAGTGTTAACTTAATACAAAGTGATTGGATATGTGGGCGTGGACTAACCTAAAATTCTATTAGTATATGGGTGACCCAATGTCCGTTAACTAAAATCAGGGGAAAGTACACGTAACTCTATACATAAATCATATGGAATAATTAATTACTGTTAATGGGATTGCTGTGCTCAAATACTCGGTCAAGTTCGGTTTAAGAGTCAAGGACGAATTAAACAAATATTTTTCATGCCAAAATTATGTAATGTAGATTTCTTGTTTTTATATTTCTTATTTGCAAAAAAAAGTTCTAATTATACCATGAGCAACTCGTGTGTTTTTTTTTGCCTTTTTACCACGGCTGTCACACAGTGCTTCAATTTGCACGCACAGTCCCCATTCATTCTAGTTTGCTCTGATGTAATTAATCTCTCAATTCGACCTTAACCTTAAACTAGTCAAATCAGTTTTATTTCCTGACTCGCAAAGCTCCAGATTCTGAATCAATCATCTTAAGAAGTCATTAAGCAATTCGGTGGCAATGAGAATGGAGTTTCTCATCCTATTATTTTATTAGTTCTATTTGTGAGCATCACAGCTGGAATGAACTTCCAGACAAACGTGAGTTTTGAGTATAAAAACTAAAAACATGTTTCAAAATAAACACATAATAAAATTTTAAAATTATAGCCACGGCAAGATTCAACTGAATTTGTAAACGAGACCACAGTCTATGCGTTGTACGACCACTTGAGCGTAAGTAACAATAGATACTTTTTTCTTTAAACTTCGGGTAGTTTGCCTTTTTAATTTTCATTTTTAAACAATTTAGAATGTCGTAATTTACAAAGACGAAAGTGCCACGGCTTGTTTCATCGATGAAAGCGGGAACGTACTAAAACGGCGGCCTGGACAGCTCATTTCGCCTAGAATTCTTCCTGTATTTTCCCACCCTGAATTGTATGTGAATCCAAAACCCGAATTTTTGAGTGCATTCTGCGGAGAATTTCCTGCCTACAAGCTACACGATAACGCCCGGATTCGTAATAAAAGAAATACAATCGAATGCACGGACTCGTATGCAAAAAGTACAAGCAGAAGATTCAGAAGATGTGCTAAACATTTTGAGGAAATTCCTGATACGTCAAACGTCCTGAATTTAAGAAATGAGGTTAGATACGGAAGCTCAAGGTCTTCAAATGGAAAGTTTTATTGGGGACGTGGCCCAACTGGTACAACCACAGCGTCCGGTTCTAGCTCTGGCGTTGGTTACAGCAACCACCAAGACCATTCGGCGACAGGAAGGACCAGTTCCACTCTTACTTCATTCGGGTATTAATATAAGATTCTGAAACTTTCAAATTTTAATACTAATTCAAAATCGATAAATAGGTCGTCTGGAGTTTCCGGCTCAACTTCGACCTCTCAACATACTGGAGGAATTAGCTCAACAGGCGGCAGGGTGGACAATGTAAAGGGAGAAGTGGTCAGTAATTACAGTAGGACTGCCGCATATGAGCAGGTTTATCCATCTCGAGCTTATGCTCAACCCGACTATGACTCAACACGATATGCGAACCAGAGACAACAAGGGGCCTCGAGAACTTCAAACGGCAGAAATACTGGCAGTGTAGACCATTATCGTCAAACATCCACTAACCATCATCAGACACAGAGTGAAGGTCAACAGATTCCAAAAGTATCATTCGTCACCGACAGACACGTCAACACTTATCCTCAAGAGCCAGAAGTCGATGACCTTTCGATCTCATCTGGTAACGGTAGAGGCGATCGGAGAGAACTGAAGAGTTTATCATACTCAGAAGATAGTGACACAGAATCTGAAGACTTGGCACGCCCACAAGATGTACGTCAGGAGTACTTTAACGAAGGTCGTGGCCAACGGTATGGAGGAAGAAGTGGTCAGCCACTAAATGGCCGAGCAAGCGTTCAACTCGTCCGAGGCAGTGACGACGAAGAATTTGTGAGACAGACGACTCATGGTAGGGCAAATGTCAATTTTCAGGAACAGGAAACTAGACGACGTGAAGATGAAAGAAGGAGGCTAGAAGAAGATAGGTTGAGAATAGAAGAAGTAAATGAAGATAGATGGTTGGAAGAAGAAGATCGTCAAAGGATAGAACAAGACAAGGAATCAAAGTCAAAAGAAAGTAAAGAGAAGAGCTCGGGGCAACAGGATTCCTCAAAGTCCAAGAAAGAATGTCCGTTCTGTCGAAAAACTAATCATGGGTTGAACAAGTGTTACACATTTGAAAAAGAGAAACCCGAAGCAAGAAACAAGTTTATTCGAGAGAGCCGACTATGCTTCTGTTGTTTGAGACTTGGCCATTCCGCTAAAGACTGCAAAGACAAAGAAACATGCAGAGTTAACGACTGCATCAAAACTCATCACAAGCTCTTCCATATCGACATGGAAAAGGAAGAGAAGAAAGAAGATGTGGTGGGTCGTGCAGCCATTAACATGTTTGCCCAAGTCCTTCTACAAATTATTCCGGTTGACCTGGAAGGCCCTAAAGGGAAAGTTGCAACTTTCGCGTTCCTAGACACCGGTAGCACTTGTTCGATGATTGAGTCGGAGACTGCGGAGAAGATTGGCATCCACGGTTCAGTAAAACCCCTCATCGTCAAAGGGATCCACGGAGTAACATCAAAGGATGAGAAATCCGAAAGTGTACAATTCCAAATAAGAGGATCCAACGAAGAAGATACATATACCCTTAAGAATGTGAGAAAAGTTCAACAACTGGGAATTCCCGGTCAGACTGTCAACATGAAGAATTTGGCCAAACGATGGGATTATCTGAACAAGGTTGATCTTGACTCACTCAAGAATGCAAAACCCACGGTCCTCCTCGGTCTGGATCAGTTCGACCTCATAATCGCAAGAGAAGTTATACAAGGTCCACCCAACGCCCCAGGCTTGATCAGAACCAAACTCGGATGGGTCGTCCAAGGCAACGTGGCTCAATTCAAAGGTAGAGAAGAAGAAGGTTTTTCATTTTCTTGTTTCAGAAAGGATTTGGATGAATAAATCCATCAAATGGCTAAGGACTCGTTTAGCACGGAGTCGTTTGGAGTAAGAAAACTCGAGCGTCTACCCGAATCCAAAGACAACGAACGAGCCCGTACCATGATTGAAGCTAACACACACAAAGTCGACGGTCATTACGAAACCAGTTTACTCTGGAAGACTGATGACACCAGGTTACCCCCAAGCAAAGATATGGCTCTGAAGAGATTACATACAGCGGAGAAAAAGATGGATCGTGACCCCGAATTCGCAAAATGGTATCAAGAAAAGATTGCAGAATACAAAGAAAAGGATTACATTCGTCTCTTGTCTCCCCAAGAGGCTGAAGTCATGCCCCCTAAGACGTGGTATCTTCCCCATTTTGGTGTCAAGAACCCTAACAAGCCCGGGAAGATTCGAATTGTTTTTGATGCTGCCGCCCAGTCAAGAGGAACAAGTCTCAACGACAACTTACTGCAAAGGCCGGACATCCTGAACTCACTGGTGGGGACTCTCTTCAAGTTTAGACAAAGAAAGTATGCATTTGGTGGAGATATGAAGGATTTCTTTCACCAAGTCAAAGTAAAGAAAGAAGATCAAGATGCACAGAGGTTCCTATGGAGGGGAATGGACCGGAATCGAGATCCCGATACTTGGGTAATCCAAGTCCTCTTTTTTGGTGCTACGTGTTCCCCTTACATTGCTAACTGCGTTAAGAACCTTAACGCTCAAGAATGTGCGGAAGAGTTCCCAGATGCATGTCTGGCAATCCTAAAACGGCACTACGTTGACGATTACTGCGACAGTACAGACACGGAAGATGAGGCAATTCATCGAATGAAGTCAGTTATTACTGTCCACGACAAGGGAGGTTTTGAAATCGTGAAGTGGTCTAGCAGCTCTAAGAAGATCCTTGCTACGATTCCTCCAGAGCTAAGAAGTACAGATATGAAAGACATGAGCGACAGCAGCGAGATGCCAAGTGAAAGAACCCTGGGTCTAGTTTGGGACCCAAACACGGACACTTTTGCATTCAATATGAAATTCCCTAAGGTCCATCCGGACATTGTGAACGGGTCCCTACGTCCAACCAAGAGGCAAGTGCTTAAATTAGTTCTGAGTATGTTTGACCCTCTTGGTTTAACCCTCATTATATCATACAAGCGAAGATCCTCATGCAAGAAGTGTGGAGAATTGGAATCGGCTGGGACGATGAACTCCCCCACGACTTAAATGAAAAGTTCAAGATTTGGATTGAACAATTGCCCGCGGTAGCAAACGTCAGAATGACTTTGAGAGTCCAAGAGATCCGAAAGATATCTTGGGACGCGAATCACAGTAAGAGAGAATTTCAAGTGGGTGATCTGGTTTTGCATGCCAATTACGAAAGAATCGTTGGTCGAGTGTCGAAATTCTTGGCGAAATGGAAGGGTCCTTATAGGATTGATACAGTATTGGGACCTAAGAGTACCGATTGCGAGATCTAAGACCGAGTACGAGGACGAGACACATTCCGTATTTGATGGTCGCAAATATTCGAAATTTAAAGAGATATTATGCTCCAGCGGAAGGAACCGATGATTCGGATGTGACGGAGTTCGAAGACGAGGAAAGAGGTGGAGAAGCAACAAATAATCCATCAGATGATGAGTACATTGAGAAAGATTTTGTAAGAAGCAAGTTGGATAGTATTTCGTCGGGAAGAAAGTCACAAAAGAGCAAATCGGATAAGTCGAGTAAGAAGATGAGAGCTCGTATTGTTACTGAGAGTTCGGAGAGTTCCACGGAAGAGAGTGAAGAAGAAAAAGAGGAAGTAGTAGTAGAAGTGGAGGAAGAACAAGAGTCTGAGTCAAGTTCGTCGGAACAAGAGTTGATTTTTGAAAGAGAGAGTTCGGAAAGTGAGCAGGATGAGACTGATGCCGATAATGTGGTTTCAAAACCAAAGGTTGGAAGTAAGTCTGGTTCTGGATCATTCAAGAGCTTGGGATCAAAGTCGAAGAGTTCAAAATGGAGTAAGAGTTCGAAGTCGAAGAGTTCGCGTGGATCGACATGGAGATTGTGGGAGGCAAATGCCACATATAAGTCAACAAGCGCCGATTGCGATAAATCATTATTATGGAAATGTACCTCCAGTATTAACTCAGTATGAGCCGAGTGAGTCGAGAGTTGAACGAAGGCGTGAGAGTTCGCCAGCAGTAGTGGAACCACCTAAAAAGTCAAGAGTGCCGAAAGCAGTTGCTAGTAGGTTAAACAGGACAGTGGGTGAGATACCAGTACGAAAACAACCGAGTAGAGCGGCGAAAGTGGAACGTCCAGGAAAATACAAAGTATAGTGGGCTCGAGTTAAGTTTGTAATAACGTAGCGGAAATTTTTTAATAATAGACTAGAAATTTTAAATCTTCGGAAGTTGTAAAGAGAGCGACGAGAAAGTAAAGGATTGGAGTATTTTAGAAGATACCTTGTGGAAATGGTATAGAAAGGGCTTAGTTGCATTGTGAAGAATTGCGAAGTATTGAGAGTGAAAGTGTGGAAGGCATTAAGGTATTTTAAAGGTGTGTATTCTCTTTAATTTGAAAATTACAGGATGGTTGGCCAAAACAATAGGGCTTTGGATGCATCGATGAGAAGAAGAGAAGCGGAGATGGATGATGCTTGGAGAAGACTCGATGAAGAGATGGAGCAAGGACTTGTAGCGGAGGAAGCATATCCGGTTAATGAGTTTCCAAGAATGCCAATTATTGATGATATTCCGATGGTCAATGCCATTGACGAAATTCCGATTCAAGAAGTCGATCAAATGATGGAAGATTTTCATGCCATACGAAACCAAGAAAACAGGGAGAGGCAAGAAGTCCAAATCTTGGGGGAATTTCAGCCAAATTTGATGCCAGACAGAGAAGTTGTAGTCGTAGGTGGGGTTCGACCAGTAGAGCTAAATCAGAATCGAAATATGGGAAATTTGAATAATATTGCTATGGGGCGTGTTTCTGGAAATGGACATTGTCAAAGAAGTGGAAATGACGAATGGAATGCGTTCGAAAATGAAACGAGACGAAACGAGCTATCTCCACATAATAACGTGCGGTATAGAGGAGATAGTCATCGAAACGATTATCGAAATCGAAATCGTAGAGACAATGATGGAAGGAGAGAGAGATTTGAGTCGGCACACGGAGTAGACAGAGTTTTTCGAAATGTCTTACATCGTACTAGCCACTCAAATGCTATTCACGAGAATAGAAACGTCTCAAGAGGTAGTCCACGTCACGTTAGTAGTTACGTACAGTTGGGACAGAATGACCAGAGAGAGAGAAAGCGTGCAAATTTTCATGGGGGTAACGAGTACGGTAGAAGAGATTCTGATTTTGGTAGGAATAATAGAGTTGAAAAGAGAGATAAAACGACGGCTAGATCTCTGAGACATAATTTGTGCAAGCAAATGGGCAAATCGGTAAAACCAGTTAATAAAATTCCTGATGTTCCGGTGGCTAAAGCTCCGATGTCAATTCCGGGAAATAAACAGTTGGTAGTGTTAGACATGGAGTATTTTAGAGAGTTGGGAGGAAATCCGTTGGATTCGCGTGCCTATCCGTATATGCCGAATTAAATTTTGTAAATGACACCTACGCTACTTAAATACACTCGGGGACGAGTGTAATCGGAGGTGGGCATGTCGGGTATGAGTGACAGGATGAGGATAGAAAGTACATAATTAAGGGATAAATGACCGGTTATGTAAGTTGGTAATGTTAAAGGAAAATCTCTAATGCTTGTATTACGTTTTATATGTGACGTATGACTGTGGGAGAGAGGAGTCAGGAGTCCTGGAGAAGTTACAGGAGAGACCACAGGTCTGAGCCATACATTTGTCCACGTCGTGAGTTAGTCAGAACGGGGACACTTCGCAATCGCATTTCTTAACGAAACCACTTAAAATTTAGTAACCGTGACACTTGAAATCCAAATGAATAAGTTAGCCAACCAAGGGAGGGGTACTTCACTATTTGAGCTTGACCAACACGAAGCGGTATCACCAACGTAGCTTAAAGAAAACTTCAGCAATTTCAGCCACTGCACTCACAGGTGGATTTCAGTTATCCCAGAGTAGGATTTGAGCCGCAATATTGCACAAAGAACCGGCTGAGTGGTTCTTGATTTCGCTGATTGTGCAGTGCACTTTGACAGTAACATTTCTTAACTGATTGACTTCGAGATTGATATTGGTATGGTGTCTGTCTCTGGACTGTGGTGTGTGTCTCTGGGCTGTGGTGTCTGTCTCTGGGCTGTGGTGTTCGTCTATGGACTGTGGTGTCCGTCTCTGGACTGTGGTCTCCGTCCCTCGACTGTGGTGTCTGTCTCTGGACTGTGGTGTTTGTCTCTGGACTGTAGTGTTTGTCTGTGGACTGTGCGTGGTGTCCGTCTCTGGACTGTGGTGTAGTGGTGTATGTCTCTGGACTGTGGTGTCTGTGTCTGTACTGTGCGTGGTGTCTGTCTCTGGACTGTGGTGTCTGTCTCTGGACTGTGGTGTGTGTGTCTGTAATGTGCGTGGTGTCTGTCTCTGGACTGTGGTGTCTGTCTCTGGACTGTGGTGTCCGTCTCTGGACAGTGGTGTCTGTGTCTGTACTGTGCGTGGTGTCTGTCTCTGGACTGTGGTGTCTGTACTGTGCGTGGTGTCTGTCTCTGGACTGTGGTGTCTGTCTCTGGACTGTGGTGTTTGTCTCTGGACTGTAGTGTTTGTCTCTGGACTGTAGTGTCTGTGTCTGGACTGTTCGTCGGTCTTCTGCACTCTGGTGTCTGACTAGCATTGGCATTGCTACTCAGACACTGGTACCCGTACTTGAGCATTTGTTCCACGCTTGCGTGGCTTTATTTTTTCATACAGGTACTGTTACTTTTTAATTGTCATTAATGATTTATGATTTAACTGTAACGTCGTTTTTTTTGGCTCACCTTGTACTACGTTAAAATGTGAAATAGCTTCATCACTTAAGAGAATACACCAAGATTGGACCCAACATAAAAACGAAGTCTAAATTTATTTAGCTACTATGGTAAAGTCTTATTTTTTTATGCGCAACACGGTGTAAGGTCGTCTTACTTAAACTCTCGGATTTTTACAAATATTTATAGACCAATCTGTTTTGTTATCATAAGTTAATCTACACTTCGATTTCGAATTACAATGTATACGTATAATGTCATTTAGTTACATAAATAGACGAATCAAAATCTTATATCAACGTATGTGACACTTGGTCCGAAAGCTCACAATAATTGAAAACAAACAAATTTTGTGATGTGTAAACAAATGTGTGAAAATTAGCAAAGTTTACTACTACTTTTTGAATTTACAGGTTTTCATTAATTTTATGTATTTATTTTCAAGTTTAGTTGTATCGAAACCACATTTTATGATTTTGATGACATTTCGACATAATCTTACTTTTTTGGGCGAACGTTTGAAAGAACATCTTGTGTTTTAAACTGTTGAAGAGACTTATCTTTGTCTTCCAGTGTGTACTTAAAATTTTTCCAGCTGCAGGATGGAATGAACGTGTCCTTAAATTCCGTTTCTCCCCTCTGTTTAATGAATTCATTAATTGTCTGGACGGGGACTTGCCAGCACATCTTAATATCCTGAAACATTCGTACATATATGCACATTTTAATCGTTGTTATAATTAAAATGACTTGTATAAATAACATACTTGTCCCGGTTGCGGAATAATACCAACTCGATATTTCTTTGCATCATTGTCCAGCCCAATGAATGACACTGTCCAACAAATCATTCCCTTTGCTACAAATATTTCAGTCAAAAAGTAATTCCCGTCGAATTCAATCAAATTGACTGACAAAGTCCTTTTTCGTGGACTGTTGGTGTCTATACTTAAAAGCAATTAATCATTAGAATTGTGACATGGTATGTGTGCGTTAAAATAGTCACCCTTTACGTACCACAATATTTATGATCAACTTTTTGAACGATTAGTGGGAGAGTCATGACAAATTCATTTTGTCCTTTATAAATTTGTATGTTATGCACATTCACCAAGTGCTCCTTCACATCCGTAAGTTTAAGTGATGTTGTGGTGCAATCATTAAATCCATGTCTTGGGCATTCCACAGGACTTTCAAGAAATTAAATACATTAAAAAATATAAACATTAAATTTACCATACAAACAATTGCGATATCTCAAGAATATTACAATAAATTAACTTCATTATTTGACATAAACGTATACGCAAATAAATCGCGAATGTTTTGGAAAGAAGGGAAAATGACAACTACTGGCAAAAAATATTTACAGAGTCATACCGGTAGCTGCAGGTAGACATGAGTATCGATTGAGTGACCAAGGTCCTCAACTTGACATCCAACCGCATTGTATGGACACTGATGGATTGATTCGAGAACCATTTGTTCCATCGTACGATTTCTAATGCTTGTGAATCTTCCTTTGCATGTTGGACACTAACAATTTTGGTTTACAATTCTTGCAAATACTATGACCGCTCGTACAAAGGTAAATCGGTGGAAATGGTACATTTAGACAAACATGACACTCCAACAGTCTCAATGCCTCTTGTTCAGTAATAAATTTCTTTATTTTGGGCCCTCTGGAAATAAAACAATACGTATTTTAATTAAATACTATCATGGTCTTGTAATATAAATTAATTTGCACTTACTCATCTTCAGACATTTTGAGAGAAGTCCAATGTGTAACTATTTTAACAAACGGTCAAATGGTGGGACTAATCTAATACTATGAATTTATGTTCACTTATATGATAGAAAGCCGGAGTTGCAGTCTGGATATTCTTTATTATCTTATCTTAGTTATTTACTCTTACAATTGATAAGTAAAATATGCGTGTATGACTCACTCGTTCCAACCTCTGATGTCAATTGTATTTCTTTAATTGTCAACATAATTGTGACGTAGGGGCAGTGGTCATATTCGCAGTCTGAACGAATCATCTATATATCTATACGTCTATCTATCTATTTATATCCGGTGTGTTGCTCAACAAATTTTTATGTCCTCATTGATAAGGGTCCCTTTGCATTGAACAGTTACAATTTAAATTATAGAAAAACACAACTCATTGGGATTACTGCGTTTAAAATAATAGTAGCATTTTAATAATACTACCTTGTGCGTCTTGTTGTTGGCAAAACAATACCTGGCGAGAACACGAACGTAGACGCGACTATATAACTCTGTGAAGGGACACCACATAACGACCTTTCGAGGGCATGGATGATACAGAATAAATTATAAATTATATAATGGTAAGAATGTAATAGTATTTTTTCGTATGACCATTATTCATTTCAAGCCATTTACTAAAATAAAGAATAGAAAAACATTTTTACAATAAATTTTACATTTGAGACTATTCAGTCATATTGAAGCGGCGGTTCTCCAATGTGTAGCCGACAACATAATTTATTTGGTGATTCTAAATTAGCCACGTTCTTTTTCATAGTAGTATTTATACCCGGAAATTCATTTTCCACCTCACAAAGCTATAAGTAACACGCCTCATGTCGACTCAGATATTTAATCGTGAAACAACAGCAATGATTTCATTGTCCACCAAACAATGAGTCCAAATACTTTGAACGGAGTGAATTTGTTAAGATACATATAATTTCCAAAATAAACCTTGATGGATTATAAGCAATTGATGTCCCTTTTACATACACCATTTGCAATATTGAGTGATTTTAGATAAGCTATGGATTTTGTATTCAAAGCTCCACCCATTGGAAATCCATAAGTAAGGAATGCTTGACAACAACATGATATT
Organism: Protaphorura armata; assembly: GCA_034700305.1. Lineage (NCBI taxonomy): Eukaryota > Metazoa > Arthropoda > Collembola > Poduromorpha > Onychiuridae > Protaphorura > Protaphorura armata. Next base: position 17,609 of record JAQIXO010000216.1, read on the forward strand.
GAGAAAAGTGAAGATGCAGCCAGAGACAGATTAAGATTGAAGCGTACGAGTGTATGATTACAAATCACTGGAAGTAAAACGAGTAATAACTGTATAAATGGATAAACAAAATCTCTGAAACATGAATTAAAATATTCGTTTAAGAAGAAAAATGTTCGGTAAGTGGACAAGGTGACATTGACATTCCGCGGATTGTCCTCCGAGTCACCATTTTCTTGTAATTGAATTCTGAAGTGTAAAATTGAACACAAGTGAACAATTAAAACAATCCCTACGCAAAATTTCTGTGAAAAATTTGAGTGCAGATGGAATGCAAGATGAAGCATCGAACCAATAGCACACAATCAGATTACCACAAAATAGACAAGATTGAGCAATAAAAATTGCATTAATGAGCTCCCATAGTACAAGAAAAACAAAAACTGGTGAAAAATTTGAGCCTCTACCAAATAGCGAATAATAGTAGCGTGGATTTTATGGATCGTCTAAGAATCCAAGAATAATGAAAATTGATTGAGCATAAGATATAACAAAAAATGCCCAGACTAATTTTTCACAAATATTTGATTTTGGTTTCAATCCGTCCACATATTCACCTAAAAGTTAACGTAGAAAAAAATTAGAGGAACTTCTAAGTCAATTTATGGATCTGTTCTTTTACAAAATTTTCTTAAAATCAAAAACCAAAAAACCTGCATTTTAATTTTTGTTGAAAACTTGAACACTGTAGTTGCAAATGTTCCCTTTTGAGTAAATTGTTAAGTCCAAAGACGCAGCCCACTACATTTACTACCAATAAAATCAAATGTAAAATTTTACTTGGTGTACCCAATTCCTTGAATCTTTTAGAGCAGAAACATGTAACTATGATTTAAACGGTTCGAACAAGTAAATTAAAATAATGCAAGATTGGCAAAACAAGTTTTTTCTTAGACACTACTGTTAGTTTGAATTTTTCAGAATTCCATTCGAATGGAATAATTTTCAAGTAACAACTGTGGGCGTATAATTTACTGACCCCTAATAGACACCGTTCGCTCAACATTATCAGCAAATGACTAACGGTCTTAAAAATTGTACCTACAGCCTACAGTGCAAAACCTAAAGTTAGAATGAGTCGACAATCAAAAATGAGATATGGATTTGGACTTGAGTCGAAACAACGCTTTTAATCCAAAGTCACTTATCTCCGAACAAATCAACATTCCAGAGTTCTCACAATTTCACCCTTGATTTTATCATACACTTTAATGTTCGTTCTTTAAATAGCGTAGGCAGAATGACATAGTTCAAATTAAAATAATCACAACCGACAAACCAAAATTTCTTGTAATTATAAAACCATAAACCAGTTTTATCCAACATGAGTGAGTTTTCGTTACTCCAACCCAGCCATTCCTAGAATAACTTTACATCTGATAAAATATGTACGAGACAATGAGAAACATTGCTTAGATTGATATATGATTTATTAGCTTGTGGAAGAAATACATGCATTTCGTACAAGCCAAATTTACATGCAAATTCCGTTTTTATTTAATTACAAATAATAAAAAGACAAGTAAAGCTACTCAGCCCACCCATGATATTATGCAGACCCTTTCCAGTTTTCACAGTGCTCGAATCGCGTATCATTGATTAATCCTACGAATGTACTTGACCAAAAACTTATGATGAGATTTTGTGTACGAATACAATTAAATTACTGACTCACTACTATGCGATACATTTTAGTATTTTATTACAAATCATTCATTAGAGCATATTTAGTACAGTACACAGAATTTATATAATGTATTCACATATTACGAAACATGTAGTTTCTGATTGATAACTAGGTTAAGTACAGCGAAACTTTACCTTTAAGAGCAGCGACTCTTCCGACAAGTACCTCAACATGAGACTTTGGTTTAATCATGAAATAACAGCAAAGACTTCATTGTCCAATAAACAATACTCCCAAAAACTTTGAATGAAGTAAATTTTTGTAAATACATATAATTCCCAAAATCAACCCTAATGGTTTTCAAACACTTGATCTCTTTTGAATTAATTTTTTCCCCACTCGACTTTTGAGAGATTTGAGATACGCCATAGATTGGGAGTTTAACGCTGCACCCATTGGATAGCCGTAGGTTAGAAATGCCTGAGAACAATAAGATATTGAGAGCATGGAAACGAGTGCAGGTGGAGCCAATCCAAAATGAAAACGAGCAAGGGTATGATTCGTAGTCACGGGAAGTAGAACAATGAATGATTGAATAATTGGAAATAAAAATTCTCGGAAACATGAATTAAAATAATCATTCAAGAGATAAATCGTTCGGTAGGTGTTCAGTGTGGTTTGGGCACGTTGACAATTTCCACTTTTAGTCTCACAATCAGATAATGCGGATTTAGACTGAATCCTAAATATGAAAAATTATTGGATTAGTATAGAAAATATAAGTTTCACCTTAAACAATTTCTGACACTTACTTCAACTCCCTGAGAAATTAAATTAATACTGAAAAGTATTGAGTGCCAAACAATCATTCCATTAGCAAATTCCCAAAATGCAATTATCAACAGTGGTAGACTAAAATTCCGTTCAGTTTGCAGAAACCATAAATAGTAGCGAGGATTGAGTGGGTCATCCAGAAAAGCGAAAAAAATTGAGGTGCTTTGAGCATAACAGGCAATAAAGAGTGACCATACGAGTGTTTCACAAGCATTTGATTCTGTAGCATGTTCTTCTGAGACGTACTCACCTTTAATTAAACATTAAGATGTATTTTAATCAAAAAAGTTGGTTAAAATAAAATATAATTAACTTACTTTGCAATTTCCGTTGAAACTGAAAAAATTGATTGGACGTTGTTGCGAGGTCATTACGTTTAATAAAATTATTGAATCCAAACACACAGCCCAGAGCATATGTAACTAACCAAACAAAATGTAGTATTTGATTAGATGGACCAAGTTCTTTGGGTTTATCAAACCAAAAACAAGAAATTGCAAGGTACACAGTTCGGATACACATATTAAGAAATAATAAAACTGGCAAAACTAGTGTACCATTTTTTACAGGTTTCATTTTAAATAACTTTGGATTCCATTCAAACGGTAGGACTCTCAAGTAACACCCATGGCTGCTCACTTTACTCACTCCGGACAGACACCTTTTGCTCAACATTTTAGGTGAACGACTAACAAGTGCTGGAAAAGTAAAATTGAGTAGGAATAACCAACATTTCCAAGTATATTCAAAACTGATTTTGATGATTGCCATAATTGTGGCGAACGTTGAGAAAATTGACATGACGACTTAATTTGCACACGTGGCTACTTGGCTGCACCAAGGAATAAGCAAACCAATTCTCTGTTCTTCCCTAATTGCCGAACAGGCAGGAATGACTGTAAATTTCTGGACGACTATAATTAAGATGTTTCTTAAGTTGTTTAAAGCCCACGTGTCACTGTGATTACAACCGTGGGAGAAATGGAGAAAGAGAGAATTGCTCTAATAATAATTGTGACGCAGAAACAAGAAACCAATTTTGTTGAGTCGACATTCCTTGTTTTTCCTTTAAGATTTGAAACATAAAGTAGTGAAACAAGTCAGTATTTCAAGTATTTCAAGTCAGGACAATTTCTCTGCGACCATTTTCTGTAATTTACTTTTGACATCAGCTTTCACTTTGACACGTTTTAATTGCCCATCCCAATCCAAATCTACGAGTCCTCCTTGTCTTGCTATTTCCGCTTTAGCTCGACCAGCAAAATCTGCTGCGGACTCACTCTCCTGAATTAAAAAAAATAAAAATATGTATCAGGTGTCTGAACACATGTACACTTGGACGCCCTCTCATTTGAATTGATCGGATTATGAGTTAAAAAATTACCGCTCGGTGCATGGGTGGCAAATACCATCCTTCACAAACAATAGCCCAAGAAGTCATCATCATCAACATATGTACCTTTGATAATTACATAATAAGGTTTTTATAATTAGCCTATTGATTGAATTTAATTCATTTAGGTCGCCCTTCATACCATCCGAATCCATCACGACTTGAATTCCAAAATGGATCACCAAATCTTTGATCGTATTTAATGGCTACTGGATAAATTGTATCACTTGCTTCAAAAGCTCCTACCATATTAATAGTTCAAAAATAAAATTATGGTAATTAAACGAATTAATTATTAATTAATTCATAATTCCGTCCGACCTTTCTTAAACATAATAACAGCAGAGTTGTTGATACAAGTTCCTTCTGGGAAAATTAAAATCGGGAGTTTATTTGTATCTGATGCATGGTCTTTGAGTGTTTTACAAACCATGGCTCTATCATTGGCCTGTAATTTATTTAATTAAGTAATTAACCCGAATTATAATACTACTACTGTAGTGTAAGTCCATACCTGAAATCTATCAAAGAAGACATGATGTGTGGCACGATTTAAGGCTCTAGACATTAAACCTAGAAGCCCTGGCTGTAATTGTCCAACTAGTGCGTATGCATTGTCACATGACATAATTATCTGAAATAGTTAACAATTATCAGGAATTAAAAATAAAATTAGATAATTAATTAAAATTAAAAAAATTTACCACGTCAACTGGTGTTGTATGATTAGCAACGCATATCCCACCGCGTCGAGGTCTACGTTTCAAATTAATATGATAGGAAGGATTTGGATTAATGTTAAACGTTAATTAAAAAAATCTAATTAATTAAGTTGATGCTACCTGTTTTCTACTTGATGTGTTGTCATTATGATTGACAATCCACGACCCAATAACCGAAACGCTGTGATTGAGACCTTACGGTACACACTTTTTTTAATTTTACCTTCAGGAATGAATCCTACCAAGAATGTGCTGATTATAAGGAAAAATAAGCCAAAGACAATGATACAAAATCGAATTGGAAGAAGGATGAAGAATCGAAATAAAAATCCAAGTCCAAAATAGAGAGCTGGAAAAAAGTACACAGAGCGGTTAATCCTAGTCTAGACAACATTTTGAATTAAAATTAAATCATGCACTGACCTAATCGAGGATGACTAAATTGATAAGATCAATTTGCTCTGGTTAATAAATTCCAACATGGTAAATCTTTTGAATCAAATCTCTTGGTCACGTCATCCTCAATAATTGCCATTGTTCCAATCCGAGCATAGTTCATCTTAATTATGATTTCTATAAAAATGTTACTTAATTAATTCATACGTACGTACCCAATTTGAATTCCTCAACATCTTGATGTGTAATTTTGTGAACGGCTTTCTTATACAAACTGTCTAGCATATGAACATTATCCGAGTCGTCACTCTCAGTTTGACTATCATGCTCAGTCGGGAGTCGAAAAATGTCCTGTCGATTCTAAATGTCCTGTCGATTCTTGTCCTTCATTCTTTTGGACGGAGACTTGGGCGAGCGATTCTTTTCTATTTGGCCATGACACCACTCAAATAATTTGACTAGTGTATTCACGTATTCTTCATGGAATCCCGTGTTCACACCTAATCATAATTAATTAATAATTAAATTATATTAATTATTACAGGTCTGTATTTTCAACACTACTACTTACCAAGTAGAGAAGTGACCACCAAAAATACTCCCATACAGAAACTACTTGGAAATATATAGTTGATGTAAATATTCCATATTCATTCTTATTACTTTTTTGAACAGGAGGATTTTTACGTACTAAATTTTATTTGTTGCACAAAATTATTCGGAAGAAATAAGTGAGTTCCTCATTCCCACATCGTAAATCGTAAACTGCACTTACTATTATGCCGGAAAATGAATTATAGTTTGATTACGTAAAGGAGCACAGAGAACAACGTTGTATACCTACGTATTTAATATGTACGCAGATGGGCCAAGGCCAAACATACAAATAAACTACACACAAACTGAATTCTGACATGACAGGATTATCTGGTCAACTGAAGTCCATGGCATGTACAAGTGAGTTATTTCGTGTATATGCCTTTAGCGTTATCAACTTTAGTGACATAGTTAGAGACATTGACAAAGTAAATTATATCGAACTTCATTTGTGACATAAGTTTTTCTCATGTCCTGTATTTATCATTATATAAAATATTCATAAAATTAACGTTCGTTGTGGAATTTAGACTTTGTCATGGGACAACGCGACAACGTGATATCCTGAGATGCTGGGAATCTTAATCATTCTTTCACCATACGAAGGAATATTTTGTTTGATTAAAATGTGTCAAAGGAAAGTTGCGCGTTTGGATATTGGATGTCTCGAATCGATAGATTCGGTTGCTGCCTGCAAATGTCATATAAATGTGTATAAAAAATAATTCCAACATTTTTGTAATTGGATTAGATTGAATTAAGTATACTTGTATACGTGACTGCATTGGTTCACACTTTAATCAATTTATCAAATAAAATCAAATCAATTTTATTAGATTGAAGCCACGAGATATATGATTCACTGTACGACCAGGCTTGGGTCAATTACACAACAAATGTATTTTAACTACAATTACATTTCCAATGAGCGATAGTAATTCAGTTACTCCACTTTCTCAATAAAAACTGTTGAAATAATTCGTCTGTCACTTTCCCTCCTTTTGTAGTTAAAACTAAACCAAAATGAAAAAATTGTTCAACTAGGGCAGAGTTCGGACTTGGTGTACCATGTCTTGGCATTCTGAGATGACCACTGTGATGCTCAGTAGCTCCCAAACTTAGGTTAAAAAAATTAGTCTCATTTGATCGAAAGGCACCTTTTAATTTCGGTGACCTCTGGACCTCACCCGGGCCATTGAGAATGCTAAAACTTGTTAAAGCTTGCCTTCTTTCCAAGACCTCCGCTTTCAAAATGACAATGACAACCCACATGACCTAAGTCACCGGGTGAATTTTTACTTTTCACATTTTTGTTCACATTTTCCTTGACATTGTGTGTCACTGCGCAGTGAGATATGGCTCATTAAACTCACTAACAATGGATTGTCTTCACAAGCTTACATTTAGACACGACATACTCTTCATCCAAAGACACCTGGCAATTAACGTAGTTTGAGTGCGGCCCCTAACAGTGGCGGTTCAGGAATTTTGACTGGGTAGGCTAACGTCTAAAATGTTAAATATCTATAGCGTAATGGGTAGTGGGCGTAGTAGGGACGCCCGGCCGCCGGAGGCCAAATTTTTTTTTGAGGTTAGCTTAACATTACGGGCATGTAGAAGTTGTTTTTACGTGAAAAATCAGAAGAAAATTGCGTCCTTAAATGTACGTACAACATCATAGTTTAATATGGGTCTACGTTCAAAGATTGCCCAGACGGGGTCTTCAATGCTCATAACATGAAGAAAATGTATGACAAATTGCCTCAAAACGTTAGGGGACCCCTAACGTTAACGTTAAGTAACAAAAAATTCGTGCGATCTTGATAATATATTTTGTATTTCCATGCATTTTTTGTTGCCTTCTTATAGTGAACCAATTTTCTAATAAATTTTCAGAATTTGATACACCAACGTGGTACAATAATTACCCCGTCAACGAGTTTTACAGTTATTAAAAAAATATAATGCATAGATAATTTAAAATGTGATTTCCAAAACGAAGACGGATTTACAAAAATTCATGTTATTCTTTATTTCTAAAGTATAAATAAATTGACCCGGCCGTATATTATTCTAAACGGCAATACATATTAGTTAATAAAATAAAAAGTTTAATTTTTTTTACATATTATTATTAACTTCTAAGCGTAGGAATCCAATTGTTATTGATTTCATAACTTAATTCTAACGCACAGACATATATCCGCCATGAAGACCTGTTTTTGTAAACACAATTTGATGAAGTTGAGCATATCTTGCATGAAAACTTCCTGCACTGAACAGGAGAAAAAATCTCCATAAACGATAAAACTTTCCACCATAATTTTCCGAAATCAAGTGCCAATTTTTTACAAAATTTTCATCAAATGCTTTCAGAGTATAATAATGATCAAAACCAAAATTATGTAGGTCTTCAACAATGAAGAGATCATTGGTCGCCTCTATAATTTGTTCTAGCCTTGGAACGTATAAATTTTTTAAAATTAATTTATCAAAACCTGGATTAGATTGAAAAATCCCTTTACCACCATTGACTACTCCCGTTTGTAGTAAAAATATACCATCGTCCACTAAACATTTGTTTGCAATTTCAAAATAAGTTTTGTAGTTGTGTGGACCAACATGTTCAAACATTTCACATGAAATAATTCTATCAAATTTTCCAGTTACATCACGATAATCTTTACAAAAAATTGTGACATTTAAACCTTTGCATCTTTTTTTAGCCTCTTTTGCCATTTCACTTGAAAGTGTGTATCCAACGACGGAGACGCCATATTGTTCACACAAATATTTGTCGATTCCTCCATAACCCATTCCAATATTTAAAATTTTCATTCCAGCTTTTAGTATGAGCTTTTTAGCCGTCAACTCCATTCGATTTATTTGTGCTTGGTTGAGGTCCGTCGCATTTTTCCAATAACCGCATGAGTAATTCATTGACGGATCCAAAAATGTTTCAAACAAGTCCATACCTAAAAACACCCAAGTTTTTAATTACAGGGTGGGCCAGAAAATGCGAGCACATTTTGAGCGGCTCCAGTAGTGGAAGGCCTTGTCAGGTTGACACGAAACATGGGTCATTGGAAAGCCCATGCGATTCTGAGTAAGAGACATGTAACCTTGAAACTGAATTGGGTCAGAAAGGGCACTTGAGGATGCAAAGAATCCATTTTTTCAGATAACCTGTAATCAAATGGAATTATCGCTTGCTGACCAGAGCGGCTCCATACTCACCAGGTTAAGGCTTAACATATGTTAGCATGGCTAGGTCATCCGACAAAGTGGATTCTCTTCACTCTCAAGCGCACTTTGCGACCTAATTCAGTTTCAAGGTCACATGTGCCTTACTCGGAATCGCATGGGCTTTCCAGTGAGCCATGTCTCGGGTCAACCCGTCAAGGCGTTCCAGCACTAGAGCCGCTCAAAATGTGCCCGACTTTTCTGGCCAACCCTGTATTTAATATTTGACAGTTATAAATTACAACATATATTAAATAATGTTAAAAAATTGTAAAAAGTATTTACGTAAGTCGTAATGCTGATTTATGACTTCAGTGGCCTTGTATCTACTTTGCATGTTGAACCATTTTAATTTAAAATTAAGGAAAAATATAGAATGATGCGAGTTATTCTTGTATAGACTTCCTTTCCTCAAAATGTCACTGACCAGCATATCAAGCTCCTCGCAGTCCCACCATTCATCCAAATATGCTTCCATTAATCCAAGAGTGCCGTAGGCAAGTACTTTAGGGTAAAATTTATCATTTCGAACTTTCATGTGTTTTGGCTCAACTCCATTTATTACCACTCCACTGAATTCTAATTGATCCGTGACAATTCTTTTAACTTGGGAAGGAAACATGACGGCAATTTTATATAGAATCCATGATATAAATTGTTCACACTTATCTAATGAATGTAGAATCAATTCCTTAATTGTATCCATTTTTAAAATGAAATTACCAAGTGACTAAATTGGAAATTAATTTCTCCTTGAAATAAATAGTCAAAGAAGAAGTAGAAGACCTGTTGTGAATAATTTTATAACCTTCTTGGCTCGAGTAATAATCAATTCGAACTGAGCAACAAAAAAAGAAGACGTGCTCTTTTCATAAGATTTT
>JAQIXO010000217.1:0-27300 GCA_034700305.1 Protaphorura armata
GAGAAAATCGGGCGGTTAACTTAAACTCAGATTATCTCCGAGATAATCTCCGGTTAGCGTTCGTACAATAAGAATTTGGCTAATCTCAGATTATCTTCAGACTTAAACCGAGATTAAAGTTAATTAACGTTCGTACAATTGGGCATTAGAGGCGTTCAGGCATAATCCCGCGGATGGTAGCTTCGCGCCACCGGCTGATCAGCCGAGCGCGTGAACCAAATTTGTTCAAATATTTTGGTTCAGGACAAAACAATGGGATATAAATTTGTTGTTGAAAGTAGAGACATGCAACTCCGTTACCCGTACTCCAATTCTCTATACCTGGAGAGAGCGGATCGTAGGAGCCCATCGTGATACGAGAGAGGGGTGACCAGACCAGTCTTATTTATTAGACTCTTTCCAGAGAGAGAGTAAAAAAAGAAAAAGGTCCAATGAATCATGAGTGTGCAAGTGCAGCGTTACATGGGTAGAACGTGCACCATGGGAATGAAATGGGAAAAGAGAGACAGTGATAGAGTACCCTACCTGCCTGAGTCCCCTACATATTTCCATTATGTGTTACGGGGTGCACTCCAAGTCTCTACGTTTAGAACTTGTAGCAGCATCACACTAACCTATAACCTAACCTTTGCATTTGAACACAAAATTACATTGCCAGGGAGCTTTAAAGTAATTGATGTTATAGCCACGCCCATCTGCAACCACCATAATAATTACACAGACTATTCAGCTGAATAAGGTAGTATTCTGGGTCTAATCTAATCCCTCCACTATAAAACGTATAATTACAAAGAGTCAAACGGTTAGGGTGGACCCAATGGGTTATAATATCTAATGTTTAGTATGAAGTTGTATGAAGGGTAAGGTCAGGTCAGAATATGGTACGAAATGAAATACATTGGAATACTCAACAAACAAACAAATCCTGTTTTTGGAATGAATACGCGTTTGGAATTTGGAATTGTCCGATTGGCTGGAGTTTGTCCAGAACACGTGCACGTTAATCTGGAAGTGACATTTGCAGACATTTGGGATTTGGAGGAGAAGCTCTAGCACGCGCAGGCTTAACCAATGAGTGTGCAGAAAATGAGACAAGCCGTAGAATATGGCATGAACCAAAAACCATTAGTTCATTTTGAATAGAAATGCATTTCGAATTTTGTGCTGACGCTGCGCTGGTACTGGTGAGGGGCAGAAAGACCCCTTCCTTCCTTCCTTCCTTCCTTCATAAACACCACTCTACTCTTCCCAGTCCAAACTCATTACACAGCATTATTTCCAATTCCATTTCCATTCCCTGGAGTCTTCATCTTCTGGATAAGAAATCCAGGGAGAGACTGTTCCAGACAACCCTGTCACTCTCACCCAAACGTCAATCGCCCCTTTTAGTTCTAATTAGTTTTTCTCTCCTGGCAGAGCAGACACCAACTTTTTGGCCATTCATTCAAAAAGTGGAAGATCAGTTTGACTTTTAAAGGCTGTGTGTAAACAAAGTGCATTTGAAGAGATAGGGCATGGGAAGTTGTGACGAAGTACAAATGAGAGGGACTGGTATAAGCAGAGCAGTGAGTGAGTGAAGTGAGATAACGCATGTGTTGTGTTTGAACATCCAAAGCATGGTTGTTCTCAACACAGAACGAGTAACACCAGCACATTCCAATTCCATTCCCACTGTGTGTTATAATTTGGAACTCTGGACTCCTCCTCCTTTGGCACAACAGAGTCCGCAATTACTTTTACAGAGTGGATCAGAGGACCCCGTTCTGCATTGAATCCTTCCCCTGAGACATCTGGCGGAGATACATGCAAAACACTACAATGTTCAGAGGGTGACTCAATGCACAGTTCCCAGTCCCAAAACACACAATACGGCATCAACTGCTGGTTCTGGTTCACACAACAAAACAATCACTCTTGTGGTTCGCAGGACAAAACAATGGGATATTTTGTTGTTGAAATGTGAAAAGAACATGCAACTCGGGTGCACATTAGTCCATCCGTCCTGTCCTGTCACTCATACACCGGATTTAATTGCATTGACACAGGGGAACACACACCATGTGTCTATCTTTGTAATTTAGATTATTAGATTAGGCCGCGTGTAAATAATAAAAGCCCATAAGAAAGGTATAGCCAATCCATGTGCTCACTTCTACCCTGACTGATAAGATTGAGCTGGAATCCGAGTTCCCTTCTTCGTTTTCTGTGCACGGTGGATAATCGGAATTTTTTACGAGATCGGAATCCGGAATTCAATGATTCATTCAAAGTTCAAACTTGATCCGAAAACAAGATCCGTATTTTTGGATGATCGGAATTTAAATTTTGATATTCGTGCATTTTGTGAGTTCGATATATAGAGAGTTGACTGTATGAAATAAATTTAGCATTGCGCAAGTCTACGCATGGGCGAGAAAGGAAATACAAATTCCGTGGACTCATTTCTTGATTTCAAAGTCGACCGATGACTGTCGTGACATTTCAGATCCGGTGACCGGTGCGCCGGTCCCTTTGTGTCGAATTCGTGTTCAAAAGTTCTACGAAGAATGGCATGCGATAACGACAGGTATAGTGAACAATTTGAAATACTCAAATTCATGGAATTGTACGTTGACAATCAATCAATCTTTCAAGAGAGAGAGAGAGTAAAAAAAAAGCATCAAATGAATCAAGGGAGTGCAAGTGGAGCCTGACAGGAGTAGAAATTGCATAAGATGAAATGGCCCTGCCTGCCTTCAGTTCCTACATATTTCCATTATGTGTAGAGAACATGGCATTTGAAAACAAAACTCCATTACCAGGGTGGATGATGGTAATTGAGATTATAGCCACGCCCCCATCTCCTACCATTATAATTACATGGGACTGTTCAACTGAATAAAGTAGTCTCCTTGGACTACTCTAATCCCTTCAGTATAAAACGTGTAATAGTGTAATTACAAAGTCAAAGGGTGGTCTTGGACCAATGGACGATGAACAATGGGAGTGTTCGGATGGATAAAAATGAACATACATTTCTGGTGGTTTTACCACAGTTATTATTAAGGGGGTTAGGTTCATCTTACTGGTATGATTTTAAATCCGATCATACTCACGAGGGAACGGGTTGAACGTGTGAACACAACGATTTTGTCAAAACTTTTTCTCTCGATAGAATCATTGCAAATCATTGGACACGTATAATTTGTATAATTTCTCGAATTGACTACCCTGAATAAAATTAATAGACTTGAGTTTTGAGGTAAATCCTAACCCGAACCTTATGGCTTTTAATATGTTTTTTTTTTCAAGTCGACCAAAGGGGGTACCCTTTAGGTTAGGCTCTTATTTCATAAAATTTCAAAAGTGAGGAAAAGAGCAAAGAATTTTCCGTGAAACAGGTTTATTCGATGTGAGGATTTATTTATTTCGATGTAAAGATTTATTTCTCATGTGTTTTCACCATATACACTTTTCTTAGGCCAAGTTCTATATGATTTTAAATCTGAGTTAGTGGGTTAAGTTGATGCACTCATATACTGATACCTGCTCTGGTCATAGTAAAGGGATCGACATGTCAGAGTAGAGTGAACTTTGTCGGTACACAGCACTGACGACTGAAGAACCAGAAACTAATGCACATGGAGTAGAGTGACAGACATATCCCGTCGTGACAAGATAATTCACAGTGTCTGTCTGGGAATGAGTGGCAGTTCATGAGGGAATGGCTCTCTCCCTGTCCCATTCTCTATCTATCAACTGTCAGAACTGAGGACAAGATAAAAACTGTGGTCTCCACTGGAATGGAGTTTGGAAAAGAGACCCCCACGTGTAATTCCAAAACCACAGAGTACAAGAGAAAATGAAATACAATGAATCACATTTCCCTTCCCATTTGAACAGAATGGACTGTGCTAGCCGCTGGCCATTGGCGATGAGAAGAATTCAAACCAAAAACAAGACATTGGATTTTTGTCAATTGGTAACCTGTACGTACACGTCATCCACACTTTTCCATTCATCCTCTTTTTAGAGAGAATACGCGTTGTCATTTGGAATTGCGATTTGGAATTGTCGATTGGAAATGGCTGGAGTTTGTCCAGTAGACACGTGGACATTAATCTGGAAGTGACAATTGCAAATATTTGGGATTTGGGGGAGCGACGCTCACACACACACACACACACGTGCACAAATGATAAACGTGTGATGAGTCTGTAGAAACTGAAAATGGATTCATGGGCGAAAGACCAATCATTTCCCTTAGTGAATAGAAAATACAAGTTGAATTTTGTGCTGACGCAATTGATGCTGAGGGAGAGGAGAAAGAGCCCTTCCTTTCTCCTTCATCACTCTTTCCCAATCCAAACATTATACGTTAATGGTTAAGTTAAACCGAATGTTAACGTTACGTTAACAAAGAGCATTATTTCCCATTCCAATTCCATTCCCTGGAGTCTTCTGGAATGAGAAATCCAGGGAGACTAACTGGTTCTGGACAGACACCCTGTCACTCTCACCCAAACGTCAATCGCCTTAGTTTCTAATCATTAACATTTCATCCGACTCCAGTTCAATTCATCCGGGTTCCCGTTCGTTTCTTCGCCCTTTGGAGTTTATCTGTAGGATGGACAATGGACACTATAGTTGAGTCAAGCACAAGCACACAGTTTCATAAGAGTCTGTGCTGTGTACAAACAAAGTGCATTTGACCAGAATAGATAAGCATGGATGATTGGACGGCTTACAAATAACAGAGATAGAGAGACTGGGGTTAGTGAGTAGAGTGAGATAACACACAAGCACTTGCACATTCCATCACCAACCCATCCAACTCTGTGTTGTGTTGAGACTCCGGACTCCTCCTCCTTATGGATCAGAGGACCCCCGGTCTACGTTAAACCATTCCCCTGAGACATGCCAATCACTCTACACTTGAACGGAAAGGGTGGTCCAGAATATAGTTCCCTCAACAGAATGTCATTTTCATTGAGACTGACATGAATTTTTTTAAACATACTTCCAAATTTCAGAATGGTTTTGAAAAAGAAATTGAAATGAATTGGTTCAGGGGTATGAGAGTGGTGAACAACAGCAATTTCCAAGAGTCTCCAATCTCCCCTTCCTCCTCTTCCATCAAATAATATGTACTTTTAGTGTTTTGGCTGGCGGGCAGTCAAATGACCAGTATGAACTAAAACAAAAGGTAAACGAGACTTGAAAAGAGTGGAGGATTTGTGACTATGGGATTGGAATAGAAAGATATGGTTGTAAATTGGACTCCCAACCATGGACCCTTTTTATACCGATAAAGAAAAAAAGGATCACCATCATCAATCAATGTCAAAAAAGGGAACGAACAAAAAAGGTGGAACAGACGAATGAATCGTGAGCCCTTGCATACTGTACAATGTTACACACAGGGAATCACTATCCTTTCAGGTCTCAAATAAAAATGGGTTGGGAAATGGGGTCGACAATTACGATTAGATCCCCCTTTCATTAGTACAAGTCTAAGGCCATTGAAATCTTGTTCATCGATTCGTGTCACACCTTTGACGTTCACTTCACGTTCATTTCGAAAAACATGGGGGAAAACGAATGCGGTGGTTGTGACCGGACCCCGCCTGCTCTTATTATAAACTGGGCGGGAGCCCGTCCTTACGGACGGGGAAACACTTATGGGACACCCTGTACACGTCTTAGTACAAGGACGCTGGTCCTATAAGTTCAGGTGACCAACGTCCAACTCAATGCCCTTCCAAACTCAAACTCCATAATATTATTTTGAATTTTCATAATTTATTTTGAAAATTCCCAGAATTTATTTTAATTTTTCAGACCATTTCCCAGTGAAATCCCAAATAAATTACTTTTGGAACACACTGAACACACTCTACCATCGTGTCCCACTGGTTACACATCCCATTTCTCCAGAAGAGTCATTTCCAGGAAATTACAATTGGCTGGAATGGAGAATGTGGTGTGTTGTATTCTGTTGAGTACAATCTCCTTGCACAACGTAATCTTTGAGTTTTAGATTCCAATGGGGAAATGGGTTGGAAAAACTGAGACAATTTTGAATGTTCCATATCTGACACACAGGGGTCATAAAACATTGGAGATCGGCTGCTCTTGTCTCCTTCCCCTATTTCCACTCCTGGAACGACTGCCTGGAGAAACATTCGCAAGCACTGGAGGAAATGGGAGTGTCAATATCAAAAGTGTCAAAGCCCCCGTGTTAAATAAATTCCTTCACTTGCTCCATCTCTGATCAGCTGGGATTTACTTGCCGTCGTGGAATTGGAAAGATCAATACCAACTCTAGACTCTAGTAGCAAAGTTCTGAGTTTTAATTGCCCATTTGTATGCCGTGCAGTCACTCACATTTGTTATGATTTCATGAATGACACACCATTTTAAAATTGACCCTTGGCACGAAATATTCAACTAATTCAACTCGTTGTAGAGTTGAAGGTTATTGCGAGTTGACTCCACCCATCCTTCATTCTCTTGCACACTCACACCGTCCTCTTTGTTGTTCATTCAGGGTGTCCTTTTAGAGTACAACCAAGTCTGTAAGTAGGTTCTTTTCAAAATTAGAAATATTTCGTGGTTTTTGACCCTTCCGTAGATTTTTTCCACGAGCTCATTTTGATGAAATGTCAAAATACCAAAACCTGGGATTTTCAAAATTCAAGTTTCGCGCCGCGGTAAATTGACTGATCTCGGTTCAACTGAGTGCTATTCTAAATCAAAAATTCAATTGAGTGGTTGCATGGAAGAAACCCCTAACTACAGGGCCACAGCCCTGCACTTAAGGGCTGTTGCCGTTGCAGCAGTGCTGCTCTCCTGACCTTAATCGTCTTTGACTGGAACAGTGTGCCGAATGTACCGTCTGTCGCAAAAGTAAGAGGTCACTTTGCATGCAAATTGCATGCAAAGTGACCTCTTACTTTTGCGACAGACGGTATAAGGGATGCTCCAATATTCCAAAGACCAACCTAAAACCTTATCTGTGCAGATAGAATGCACAGAGACTTCTCTTTCTCTACTACTGTACGAGAGTGTGGACTCTCTAACTCTTACAGCTTTAGCCATAAATCAATGGGTGACACTTTAATAGGAATGGGGAGACGGAGAAGGGTCCAGATTCCCTTCATCTCTCACACACACTCTCTCTCTATTTCCCTTGCAATAATTCCTACAAACCTCTGTACATTCCCTTTCCCCACGTGTTTTCTAATTAGAAAAGTCGCACCAAGTATATATAAGAAGGGGAGAAGAGTCACAAACTATAAAATATAATGTACGGATGATATGGAGAAATGAATAAATTGAAAGTCACATTCAAAAAATTTGAAACCTTCGTTCTAACCTTAAATTATGTTAGTTTAGTCTGACATGAGGGGCCTGATTCCACAATGCACAAGATTGTAGCTGGAATCTTACTTAGCCTGTGGAATCACCGCTTGAACGTCCGTTCCAACCCTTATTCCCAGCAACACAGCCGTATTTACACGAGTGAATCTAAAGTGAAGATTGCGCGTGCTATTCTAATCGCGATATTGACTTTAGTTGAGATCAAATTGACCCATTCTGTGTTTCAGTTACGGATGAATTACAATTTCTCCATTTGGTTAGTCGGAATGACTGGAATGGCCGGTGAATGGAATGTTTTGGGTAATGGGGCCCATTAACAACCGAGACTGTATATTTTCTTCCATTTCTCCAGAACGGTCATTCTCCAAGAGGAATTGGCTGGAATGGCCATTGTAGTGTAATTGGAAAACCATACACAAAGTTGGTATCAAGGAGATGGTCAGGGCCAGAGCGTACAAAGTACATGAGTTTTAATTCTTGAACTGAATTGCACGTAATGAGGGGGAAAGAGACGAAACTCCACATGATTACATGATCGGAATGTGGTTAACCTAGAGTTTATTATTCAGTTGTTCAATCGAAATCAAAACACCAAACACAATGGAAATGGATACACCTTACTTCTCTTTAGCTTTCCATTTGAAACCTAGCGACTAACCATTCCAGATTGAATCGATGGAATGGAAAGGATTGTGTCTTATTTGTATTACAACCTCGTTGTTTACGTCGAGATACTTTACGATGACTACACAGGTCCAATTCCCTAATAATAGGAAGAGGGTGACTCAAACGGATGCACTCCATGCAGAATGAGACAATCACAACAGAAGAGATACCGCGACTCTCACCAATGAGTGAGATACGGGAACATTGTAATCCGTAGGAATTCATTTCGGGCAACGGGACTGCATGTTGAGTAGATACTGTTCTATTCATCTCCGTTCCCCATATAGCCAGATTAGTTGGTGCTGGTAAGTGTGAGATAGTGGCAATGGAGAAACAGAGCCAGAGCCATACATCTACATCAATTCATCTTAACCCAGCAGACAGGGTGGTCGTAAATCAATTTGAACAGTGCACGGCCAGTTTAAATGAGCTTGATATTAACGTGAAGCAATGAAAAGAAAAAAAACCCGTACAGTTTGTTTAAAGTTGGGTATATGGGTGTGAGATTGGAGTGGATACGCATAGTCTCTCCTTCCCATATGTTGACAGAGTAGGAGAATTCTAAATGCACGTTCTGTTCATTTGGGTTCAAAGCTAGAGAGACGTCTCGCTCTGTAACACTTGTACGTGTGCCTGGGTTGAATGGATTCATACAAGTGGAGACATCTGTTGTCCCCCATTTCCCATCCAGTTGACTATTGAACCACCACCCCACATTCCATTTCCTTGTAATTTAACATTAGATTCTATCCATAGCAAAGGAAAAGCACATCAAAATGAATCAACCGGGAATGACAGGGCAGGAACATAAAGGGGGGACTGTGACATTGACGGAGTACTAAGAGTCCTTTGCTATATTCTATATAAATACTATGTATGTCCCAGGCAATGAGTAGAAATTGTGTGGTTCCACTAACTAGAATAGCACACCTTTTCTGTAAAGGACTCCAATATGATATTGGATGAGTTTGACCACGCCCTCCACTTACCACCACCACATACATAATTACTATACTTTCCAGCTAAAGGTGTATAGACTGTGTCCCAATTTAATTAGTGTAAATGTGATAAATCCTCATAGGTTTATTTATTCCCTTGAACATTTTAGTTCGGTTCTTATCCATTTATTCTTCTGCCAATTTGCTACGGTATGTGGATCATTGATTCCCGTTCCATCATGTGAACAACTTCCGATGGGTTGCGTTGGCTCTGCACCCCCAATTTATATACGTTATGTCATTTCCCCATTTTTATGACGATCTATGACTATATGCTTCCTTTTTTCTGGGGATGAAGAACCGGAAAGAGGATTACTTGTTGTCAGTTTCTTTCTATAGTATCTTATCCGTATATATTTAGATCGCTACCCGGCGCCACTGTGTTCCCTAAATTTGAACACCCAAACACAGAAGTAGCTAGGATTTAAGTTATCCCTGGCTGCCTCGACAGAATACTTTGTAACTGTGGGGACTTTGACGGACAAACTACTTGCAGAATATGATTGTACTGGCCCAAAGCCCGTTTGGAACAAACGGGTGTATCTAGCAACAAAATGTATATCTCACTTTTCTGAATTGTTTGAATTTGGAACATGTTTCCCAACTTTGCCCCACCTGTTCCAGCGAAATCCCAAATACATCGCTTTTGGAGCACCCTGTACTCTCTCTATGTCTCATTGTAACCGTAGACCCAACCGAGAGTACCCGCGGAATATGAACACCCAAATCCCAAAACTCCAAATCCAAAAAAAAACAGTACAGTAGAGCAAGTGGAAGTGGAGAAACGGGAGGAATTTCTTCTTTTGAAAATTAAATGAAAAATTAAAACACACACTACTACAGTCTACCAGTGTTGTTTTCTCACATGGGTCACACAGGAATTTTGGAATTTTCCGGAAATTGTCAATATGGCGTGAAAGTCAAGACCTTCACCCTAAAAATTCAGATTTACAAGAATTGCTACAGACTGGTTGGGTACCAGAATCAGGATTGTTGACGATCTAACTCAAGAACTCATGTCAACTCTGCTGCAGCGGAACTCCGAATTGAAAGTGTTCTTTACAGGTTTTTAAATAGTCAGACTGTTGGGAGAAACAGTTTCTGGGTCCCTGTCTCTGCTGGGTCTTTCCAGGGAACGGAAGAAACAACCAGTTTCGCATTCCTTGAATTGTCACTCTCTCGGTCAAAGGCCAAATTCTTATTTCCTTTCCACTCTTGTGTCCTTTTCCGTCACACTCATCACACAACAATCCATTGTGAGCCCAGTATGTACATTTTTTTGCCACGTTCAATCTATTTGGATCTGCTCTGTTAGGAAGGCGTCAAAATGATGAAAAAAGAATGGATGTCTCACAATGCGTCCGTCTGATGCACAACAATCACACACCAGGGACCGATTTCATCACACATGCCCGGGCACAATTTGAATACAAAACACATCAACATGTGTGATTTCCCTTATGTGATTATCCTGCGAAGGGGTCCGAATCCATATCCAATTGTCAATGGTGCACAAGAGTTATCGTTCCGTGCAAACAAAGCGCCAGAGACATAGACGTAATAGACACTCACAAAATAATCATATATATCTCCTTAATCCCTCAGAAAATATATTCAAAAAGTCAATATCGATTGTTAGAGAAGAAGGGGAATGTGCAGAAACTAGAAACGTTTTTTGAAATTCTCTGAAAAAGGTACAAAGGGTCCCCCCTTTGGTCGACTCGAAAATCACATGTTAACAGCCATAAGGATTCTGACAAAAATAGATTGCAAGAAATAAATTCCGAGTGGAATCCCAACTTTTGTCAGGGAGTTTGGTTACAGGTTCGGTACAACAGCCTAGTCGAATAGAACGATTGCTCTCCTGTCGTCCTGTCCCACTGTTTTTTTATCTGTATGTTATTTCTCTCTGCATACTCGCAGGATTAGGAGAAAATGGATGTTGTATTTAGACTCATTTGCTAATAGAGTTTGGAATTAAGAATTGACTGTATGTGATGGTTCTGGATTGATAATCGGATGAGAGAGGGAGGGGAGAGCACTCTCTGCCTTGACTCCTAATCTCTATTTAATTTGATCTCCAGGGACGGAGACTATGAAGGGATGAACTAGTCCATTCCGTGACTTGTATTCTAACTACAAAATCAAGTTGAATTTAGACTTATAGATTCAGATTCGGCTTTATCTAACGTGTGTCAATAAGAGAACCAGCAAAGAATCCAGCTCGAGCAACTCATCTAATGATCATTACAATTCACCCTAAAACTAAACTCACTCAACTTCTTCACTTGTTTCAAAGTTCAAATTTATCCAAAATTACAATCGAATTAAATTCAACAATTCTCCAAATTACACGTTAGAATTTTTGTCTTATTTCCTACGTTTGTTGTTTCGAGCGGAACGGCTCTCGTTTTCAATACCTATCATTTCAATACACACCCAATGGCTTTACAAGAGTGAAATGATCATGTTGGCAGATTAATGTCTGTGGAAACAGGAGCTGAGCGTGAGAACTGATCCAACTACCCGGTTTCGGCTAAATCATTACTGTGAGACATCTAAATAGTTGGGAATATGAGTTCCTGGGAAATGGCTTTCTCTTCTGCTTGGAAAACACAGAAATGGATGAAACGCGCAGTGAGTGCTTTAGCCCACGCTATAACATTTCAGTGAAGGGATCACGTGACAGATTACTCGGAATGAAACTTTATCATTGTCGGGGTGATTGAGGTCCGGACGAAACTTTGTTTTGCGATCTGATCCTGTGTTTTTTCCTCCGGTTTTGGACTAAAGCCCTCCTGTGAGACATCTAGTGGTTTAAAGAGTCAGCTATGTTGTGAAAAGAGCAGTCTGTGGGAAATGTCTCCTTCTCTTCTCTTCTGCTGGAAAACACTGCAATTGAATAGAGTGCACACATTGGAGTATTCCCTTGAGACAAAGGGGAAGGTAAGAAAGATACAGTTCGTAGGCCTTGAGTTGTCACTCTCAGGATCATTCCGCGGTTTTACTCTTGTGAATTCTTGAATGCTCAACCGTATACAAAACATTGAATGCGGTCGGTCTTTTCCCATTACAGCGGACAGGGAACGGGATTTAGAATGAACACAATAGGTGGTTCCGTTTCTAAACCTTGAACTCCCTTCTTGTTATTGTCAAAGTTTCTAGAAGTGTCGCACATGTCCCCATTCTTTACCTACTCTTCCTTAGTTAAGAAATATGATTTGGGTACAATATCCAGTTCTGCCTAACTCAACCAATTCACTTCATATCCATTCGGTGGGGTAAAAAGAAATAGTGTTAGGGAACCTTGACTTGCTCCAAGTGACTTTAACGTCATTTCTTTCGTGCACAACAGGTCATAATGAAACAGAGGAACTGCCAAACGGAGTCCCCGAATTTACTAAGGACAAGATGAGAATAAACACAATAGGTGTTTTTACATACCCGAAACCTTGAACTTTTTCTTTTGTGTTTTCAAAGTTGAAAAGTTGTTGAAGTGTTGGAAGTGGTGTGGTATGTCACCATTCCTTTCCAACTCTTTCTAGTTAGCTTAGAATTTCCAAATGGGGATCTAGTGTATTGAAACTTCCTATATACGTAAACGAATTCCAGAACACAGAATTCTCTCCATCCGGTGCACACAGTTAATATCTGTGTGTAACACATGGAGTGGAATGGAACTGGAGAAATTAAATATTACAATCTATCACTGGTGGGGGTCAAATTCATAAAATGTTTATAACCAAACCATCTGGTTCCCCCGTATACGTCTCCATTCTCACTTACACATTTTCTATAATTCCATTTGTGCTCTATTTTGGAACACTTTTCCTCTTGTGCATTTATTCTTCCACAGCATTAAAATCTCCAGAAAAATCCAAAGTCAAAGAGAATCGCGGGGTCAGAGCAGGCAGGGATCCGGTGTTTTGTTAGTGGGTAGGAGAATGCACAGCAATTCCCACTCAACAAATGAGGTTGTAAATTACGAATGGATTAGCTAATTAGTGGAATTCCTGGAGGGGGAACCGCTCCATGCTCTCCACATCTCCACTACTACATTCCTCTTCAACCTTATTAGTGTTCCGGGAAGGTCTCTTGGGAAGAATTATTTATTATTTTGTTTCATTCCATCTAGGGAGCGGTACATTTTACGTGTATCTTGTACAGAGATTCCAATGGTCCAAATGGGATGGGGTTGCCCATTATACACTGTTCGTAAATTTCATTCTTTCTCTCATTCAGTTCATCTTATTCGCATCCTAAACCTAAATCTGGGTCCTTATGATTACACACAAGTTTTTGTGTGGAGTGGGAGACGAAGGACAGAATGGATCAGTGGGAACGCGTAGTTAATGTGTTGTTAGAGCATGAAATGGAGAGAATGAGACTCCAGGGTTAAAAAGAACAACAATCACTCTTGTGGTTCAAAACGAAACAATGGGGTATAAATTTGTTGAAATGTGAAAAGACATGCAACTTCATGTAACCCTATCCATTCTCCTGTCACTCATTCACACGGTTACGATGACACGACAACCACATGTGTCTGTCCCTTTCCATTTAAACTCTAAACTCATTTCCTCCTCTTACAATGGCTTTGTAATTAAAGCCAGGGAACACACAATACACGTCATTCTAAAATTACGTGAAGACACGGAGAGAGACGTGTGTCCCGGGTTGAGTGGGATCTAACAACGGGAGACATCTATCAATAGATAACAAGTACTCCACTATGAAGATATGGAATGAGAGGAAGGGAAACCTGGATTTTGTACTTGTACTTGTACGGTATTCCCTTGAATTCCAACTGTCCAACTCAATTCTTGGGCTAATTTTTACCCAGGCAGATAAGATTGAGCCGGAGAGTCCGAATTCACTTTGATTTCTGTGTCGGTTGGATGAAAAGAGACAAAAGAACAGTTTGTGTTTACAACGAGATGTGTCAAACACACTCTTAATTTCATAATTGAAGACTTCGTAAGTATTTTGTGACAACTGGAGGTGAACTGACTGGAATATTGGTTGAAAAATCAAAGCTGTTCCAACATTTGCCGGGGTTAGAGCCAAATGAACGCTACACTCCGTTCTAATGAATGATAAGGATCCAAAGGGATTGAAAGCGTATATGATTTGAGAATCTGAATTGGTATTTATGGAATCAACATTTCCAATGACCGTGACTTTGATTGAACACAAAGGACATTCGTTCTAATGCTAAGTACTCACCCCCGGAGTGAAGTGAAAATAAAAATTTCATTTCACGGCGTGAAAAGAAGGGGGTACGATTTCACGCACGACCTCCGTGAAATCGACCATTTTTACACCTGCGTGGAAAAATTTCACTGACTTTTCACTCCGAGCTGAGTACAGGTCAACTGATAGGTTCGTGAAAAGTCCGTGAAAAGTCACTTTTTCACTTCACGACCCTATTCCACGGGGGCTGAGTACTAAGCTTAAATGACCAAGAGAACACATTATCGTTATTTCATGATGGCCATGATAAGGAAAACGAAATTCAAGGAGTTGAAGTTGAAAACCAAGAAAAGATCTTGTGTCTGATAGGAGAAAGGGGTGCCCAATTTACTAGACTCTTTCCAGAATAGAGAGTAAAAAGAAAGATGGCCAATGAATCAAGCCAGTGCAAGTGCAGAGTGACAGGATGAGTAGAAAGTGCACCAGGGGAATGAAATGGAGACAGTGACGGAGTGCCTTGAATCTCCCGGATATTAATTCTTATGTTCCAGGGAGTCTGTTCTCGAACCCATAACTCCGCACTCCATGTCTCTTCAGAAGTAGTTGAGGCATTTGATAGACAAGAACTCCATTACCGGGGAGCTTTAAAGTAATTGAGGTTGTAGCCACACCCTATCTTCTACCATAATAATTACAGGGACTATTCAACTGGAAGGATCCAATGCTAATCCCATTCATTTTCCGTGTATTGGTATAAAACGTATAATTACAAGAAGTCAAATGGTGGGCTGAACAAACTAACCTAAAGTTCTCATATGTTTTTACCACAGTTATTATTAACGGGTGCAGGTTCATCTGCCGGTGTGATGTTGATGCACTCATATACTGGCGATACACTCTTCTGGTTGTAAGTGAGTTAAATCAGCAGAGTGACGCCTGGTTTTGAGTTTCAATTTCATTTCCTTTCCCTGATTCCATGTAATTTCAACATCATTTCAATTTCAATTCATGAATTTCGCATTTTGAGTTTTTCAGTTTCGTCGTCCTGTCATTTTCATTTCATGTGAAAAGTTGGACCCAGTCCAACTTTCCGTTATGCCAGGAAATTGACATGAAATTGAGTTGAAAATGAAGTCAAAATTAATTTGTTGATTCATGAAAGTAAATTGAGGAATGGAACATGAAGTGAAGTTGAAATGATAATGAACTCAAAATCATGAAATGTCCACTATACCATGAAATTGACATGAAATTGACGCGAAAGTGGAACTCAAAATCCGGCGTGACTATGTCGCTACAGACAGGTTGTCCGTCATACATAACTAATACCGTAAAGAAAGAACAGAATCCATGAAAGGATTGTCGGTCGTTTCCCATATGACAAGATAATTTATGTGTATTTGGGAAATGAGTGACAGTTCAATGTAAAATTGTATGGTTGGAATGGCTCTCTGTCTCTTACCCATCAACTGCCAGAGAACAAGATACAAACACTGGGTCTCTCCACTACTATTGGGATGGAGTCTGGAAAAAGAGTCTGATCCCTGAAATACTCAAACTACACAAGCACGTACGTAAGTACAGGAAGAAACGGGAAAAGAGATGAGTCCGTTTGTATTACGAACTCATATTCTTCACATTCACCGTTAGAAACTAGAATTGAAAAGCCAGATTAATTAGAGACAAAGGGTCCCAGCGTACAGTTTTATTTTGGAGCTATTTATACAGTTTAATATTAGCTTGATGTAGTGTAACGCAATTACATACGTCTTCGGTTTCATGATTTTTTTTATTCTTTAGTTGAAATCTAAAACCTGCTTTGGAGGTTTATACGGTAATGCAGGCGGTTTAACTATTGTGGTTTAAATTCGTACCAGCATCCGCACCCTGGATAATAATTGTACTTGTGTTTGCGTACGTACTGCTACAATCACTACAATGACACACGCACCCTATCCTATTCATCCTGTTTGGAATGAACTGTATATGCGTTTGGAATTGTCGAATTGTCCGATTGGATGGAGTTTCTCCGGAAGACAGACACGTGGATGTTAATCTGAAATGACATTCGCAGACATTTGGGATTGTGGGGGGGAACGATGACGCGTCGCTCAAGCACACGGAGCCTTAACTGTCACTCCCACACGAATGAAATGGGACAATGATTGAAAAACAGATGAGTGTGCAGAATATGAGACAAGCCATGACATGAATTCCCTCTCTTTCTCCATCCATTTCCCTTTTGAATAAAAATACATTTTGGATTTTGTGCTGACGTTCGCTGAGGGAGAGCACACGTCGTCTACTCTTCCCAGTCCAAACTCATTACACAGCATTATTTCCAATTCCATATTCCCTGGAGTCTTCTGGATGAGAAATCCAGGGAGAGACTGGTTCCTGGACAACCCTGTCACTCACTCAAATGTCATTCGCCTCTTTTAGTTCTAATTAGTTTTGCT
This sequence comes from Protaphorura armata, assembly GCA_034700305.1. Classification (NCBI taxonomy): domain Eukaryota; kingdom Metazoa; phylum Arthropoda; class Collembola; order Poduromorpha; family Onychiuridae; genus Protaphorura; species Protaphorura armata. Next base: position 16,679 of record JAQIXO010000217.1, read on the forward strand.
AATTTGCCTTTTTTTTTTGAACATTTGGCACACAAGTCTTTTAAAAGTCAATTCTTTACGATTACAAATGTGACATCTGAACTGCTCATCAGGCCCAGAACAATACGGAGTTAAGATACAGTCAACTCTCTACCTTTCCTCTAGATTCGTGAGAGAAGGTGACTTTTAAAGTCTTTGTATAAACAAAAATGTGGATGATATGAGCTGAGTAGATAGCCATGGGAAGATGATTTACAAATAAACACAGGGAGAGAGAGACTGGGTAAGCAGTGAGTGAAGTGAGATAACGCATGTGTTGTGATTCAACAGCCATGGCCATGGTTGTGCTCTGTCTCTCTAACACATGAAGACTTGCACATTCCAAATTCCAATCCCACTGTGTGTTATAGTTTTTAACTCTGGACTCCTCCTCCTTTTGCACAGCATGGTCCGCCTTGTTTGCAGAATGGAGCAGACAGAATTCTTACACCCCGGTCTGAATTAAATTCCTTCCCTGAGACATCTAGCGGGGAGATAACTGAAACACTGCATTTGAACCAAGTAGGGTGACTCAATACACAGTTCTCTTCCCAAACACACAATTCCGTATAGATAAGAGATTACACACAATTTCTTCTTTCCCTTCTATTTCTTCTGCTTCTTTTGGTCGGTTAACCTAATTCTCCAAAGATCACGCATTCATTAATCAGCCGGTCTGAAAGCATTTCCACCGTAAAGCTAATTATTTATTTCATCAATTCCGCATGGACGAGGAGCAAAACGAAAAAAGTCAATTTTTGTTCAGCAAAACAGCAAGTCAGCGCTGGATTTTTACTGTATTTTACTTTGTAACGGAATTTGCTTGACGATTCCACAGACGATATCTTTTGTACATGATACACAGGCTGAACAGTTGTTAATTCTCCAGTATATGTTTGTAGAATTTTCTTTCACAATTCTGTTAATGTTTTGGATATTTTCAAATCCCTTGGATTTCTATATTCGACTTCCGATTCCCCCGTTCTCTTCCTCCACACACACACAGAATGAACCCACAACAGAATTGAATAAAAGAGTGTTGGGTTGAATGGGTCTCCCGGGAGACAAAGTGGTGAACCATTATGGAGAGCACTCTGTTCGTATGCCTTGAATTGCCACTCTCAGGTCTCATTTTTCTTTCCACTCTCATGAATTATATTTTGGGATTGAGATCCGCACGGTGTCAAATGTCAGAACACACAGCTCACAAACAGACTGGAAACTATGAAGTCTGGAAAAGTGAGTGATTCTGTTTCTTCATTGATCCGTTACTCATGTGCAAGGTTGCAGTCACGTTGTATTTTTTCCAGGCCCAGCAGACTATTACTCGAAACACCCTATAATCATTTGAATCTAACTTGAGGGCACTCAATGATTGTCCCGGTCAATTCCGGTTGTTTCCTTCCCCTATATAATTACGTGTAAGTGGATGGGAGCAGAGACTGCGTGCCGCCGAGGCCAGAGCGTACAAAGTACAAGTTCAACACTTCACCCACATATTGCGTGTACTCTTCTAAAGAAAATGAAACTCCAGATGATTAAACCAGAATGTGCTCCAAATGTTCAATCCAAAAGACACGAACGCATTCTGAACTTTTCCAATACATGGTTATGGGTTAGAGGAGTGCAGTGTGCAAACTTACAACCCAACGCACAACGTATAAATAAGATAGTTCTCACTGCTTGTCCTGTTTTTGAGTCACTCGAATTTGGTAGACGGAGTTGGAGAGTTCAGTTCAGTTGGCGGTCCAACTCTAGTTAAGTTGAAGCTCAAATCTCTCTCTTGTGCATATTTTGTATATGGAGGCTCCTCTCTTCCGGTCCTCTTCCCAAATCTCAAACATTTGTCACATTGGAAAGAGTGGGACCGGAGAGGATGACCTTATACACAAGAGAATATTAGTGTCAATTGGAATACATCACAGTATAACATTTAATCGGATAAAAAATAGTGAACATGTGAAGAGTTTTTCAGCCCACCAGTGAATCATGTGAAAATGAACGATTACACTGTTTTTTACGTTGATGTACAACTTTAATAAATTAATTAAAAGTGGAATAAAACGACGACCTAACCTCAAAATGGGAATATTTCACTACGGGATGGACTATGTGCACATTGGACTGAGTGGACCAGTTTGACACAATCAATGTTGTGCTAATTATTCTTTCCATTCCTAGACATTTCTTTAAGGATGTACAAAGTGTGATGGGAATAGACATTTGTGACAATTTAATAATCAATGAAATCTCAAAATGGGAATATTGCACTATACAGAATGAACGACTTTTGGATTGGCTGGACCTTTTTGACTAAAACCAAATTGGTTGTGTTAATTATAAATTTCTTTAACTGTCTAGGTGTGAAATATTTACAGTGTGATGGCATTAGTCGTTTGCGACATTTTTATGTATAGGCACTGACTGCCCTGCCCACCAATTTATATTTCATTAGAGGCCACACGCTCAAAATTTTTGCGATGCAGGGCCGGGTCTAGGAATTTCAGATTGGCCCAAAATACTTTTACGGCACAGAGAAGGTTCTAGGAACGTCAGAATGGCTATGCTCACATTCAACTGTTTAATTTCTGTTTTCTAAGTTCTAATCTAAGTGAGCTGGTACATCACTCGCCATATACATGGTGTTCGTGAATGGTAATATTTACCGTATTCGTATTCGTAAGAACTCTCACCCGGCGCATCATGTCCAATGAGACTCCAAACATAAAACTCTGGCCATAAATCAGTGGGTGCCATTTAATGGGTTATGGAGAGACAGGGAGTAGGGACAAGCGCCAGTCGGTTCGGAATGAAGCCAAGAAGTCGTACAAGAGAGGATTGGGAGAGTAGCCCAGAAACTATGTAAATAATTATTAGTCAGTGTCAGTTCAGAATTCCGATCAGTGCCAAGGATTTCAATACACCACGTTCTAAGTTATTCATGATGAGAGTTCTATGCACGACGTCGTGTTATCGTTTAGAGAGAATGTTATTCAGAACACGTACTCCATTACATTACGGTTAGTCTAAAGAGAGGGGTGGATTCCACCGAGGCACAAGAGTGCCATCTTAGCCAGTGGAATCCTCCGTCCAGACCCCAAATGACCCGTGTATCAGTTAACTTCAGTTTGATAACAAATTGACCCATTCCGTGTGTTTCAGTCCATTTCAGTTTAACTTTGGTCAGTTTGGAATGACTCAATGGGCCGGTGAATGATTGTGAGTGTAATGATGGGGCCATAAGGGGCCATTAACAACCGGGACAATGGATTTTATACCTTTCTCCAGAAGAGTCATTCCAGGGACATTTGGAAGAATGTAGAACGAGTGTTATATTTTGTTTAGAAGTAGTTGGAAAATCCCCCAACATCATATCTTTACACAACGTAATTCTTTAGACTACACTTGGATGGAAAATGGGAATGGAAACATTAAAGAAGTTTAATGTTTCATTTCCTACACAACGGGTCATAGAACAGGAGGGGCTCATCTTATCATCTTCCCCTCCACTCCTGCACTGGAACGACTGTCTCTGGAGAAACATTCCACGCACTGGAGTTAGTGATCCAAGTGTCACTGGCAAAGTTAAATGGAGGAGTGTTGTACGTGTTAAATATGGAAAGTAAGGAGGAATGGACCCGTGTTAAATAGAATCCATTCATTCATTTCAATTCACACATGTTTTAGTAATTGGGCCATAATAAAATTCTCGTGAATAACACATTGTTAAAGAGAGGTAAAGATTCATGAATGGTTAAATATTAACTCATAATAACATTCCAGTCGTCAACAACATTTCGTCCAGTTAGTTCAATAACTTAACCATTATCAAAGTCAAACCTGCAATCATCACACAATTCCCCTTGAATGATTTCACATCAAAATTCATAATTATAACAAAGTCGTTGTAAAGCTACGATTCCACTGCGCCAGATTGCGGACCGCAATCCTCAAGCGCAATATTGCGCTCTGTGGAATAGCTCCCGCAATCCACATTGCTCGTTTTCCGCAATATTGCGGGCATTGCGGGAGGCGATTGCGCAGCGCAATCAAGAACCAATCCATCGGTTCTTTGCGCAATATTGCGAGAAAGTTGAAGGCAGATTCAGCAAAATTGAGATTGGGATTTGTCAACAAAACGCGCAATCGGACTATCTGTGGAATACCTCGTGTTTTCGCAATGTTCGCAAAATTTTTGGAGCTCAATGTGCGCAAGATTGCGAGTCGCAATAATTACGCAATATTGCGCGGGCATTGCGAAGTGGAATCGTGGCTTAACAGTTTGAAAACTTTTGTGATTAATTCACAGTATAAATTCTTATCTATCGCCTCTCTTCTGGGCTTTATTTTTCGCACTCGGCATAAAGACAGGGACACAAGTCAGCACACGACCAACTTCTATTCTTCAGTATATTTTAACATTCGCGTTCTATCCAGTGCAGAGGAATAGAGGAAAAGAGCATCAAAATGAATCAACCGGGAGTGACAGGGCAGAAAGTGAACAAAGGGAGAATGGTGGACATTGACAGAGTACTTTGAATTTCCTCATCATGATTCCCTATCTATGTATGTTCCAGGCAATGAGTGGAAATTGTGCGGTGTACTAGAATACCCAAAATAAATTGACATTCCTTCTATAGGTAGCGACAAATACAAAATACTCAAATACTTCTAATTTTCTCAAATGCAAATTACCAAAATACTTTCGGTATTTTTTCAAAATACAATATGTTAAAATATAAATATTTGCTGTAAAATGGAAGATACGTTTAGATTAGGTACGTAACGGAGGGGACTAAACAAGATATACAACCATTTATTCTTCTACCAATTTGCTACGGATCATTCGATCCCCGTTCCATCATGTGAACAACATCCGGGAGTATTGGCTCTCCACCCCAATTTATACACATGAATCCTTCGTCGTTTCTTCCATTTTTATGACGATCTATTTTTATGTTAGTGCTTTCCTATCTTTCCGGGAGATGATGAATGGAGGAGGATCACATGTGTCAAGTTCAGTCCACTCTCATCCGTATATATTCAGAGTCAAACAAATCTACCTATATCGGAATGTTCTAATTCACCCTTATCGTACTATTATTCTGACATGTGCATTTTGGGTCTAATCTTGTACATTGTATAATATTGGTATTGGTGTACTCCGTCCGTTCAATTCGGTTCTCATTCTTAGCTCAATCCATATATAGTTGGAATTGGAATCCAAAGTGGAAGACCAGTTATAAAATGATAAGGGGGAAAGAACTCCTCTCTCCTAATGCATTTCTTCCTCCTCAGCATTATCATCCCGGTCTGCCATAAATCCCTCCCCTGAGACATCTAGCGGAGAGACATTGCCAATCACTCTTCCACTTGAACCAAATAGGGTGACTCAATACACAGTTCCCAGTCCCAAACAGAATTCTTCATTCAAATTCCTTTAAATCTACACAGAGAATTTGAACAAATTATTTCGATTCTGAGCGGCGAGAAAATCTTCTCTTCGGCTCCGGCCAATCCGATCGTGCCCGGTAAACCACGTGAGAGTCAGTTTCGTTTACCCAGCGCGGGAAACTCATTTCTTCAATATGTGTCGGCTTCCGGCACCCAGAACAAGACACAGCTACAAGGAGATTCATTTTGAGCTTGTAGGTACTTAGGTAGTACGACCACCTGAGATTTACCCAGATTTTGTATTTAGACTCATTTGCTAATAGAGAGTTGGGAATTATGTATTGACTGGGTGGGGTGAGAGAGAGAAGGGGAGGAAGCTGAAGCAGAGCAAAACACAGAGTCACTGTCTACAAAACTTCTAATCTGTTTTTAATTTTGATCTCCAGGGGCCGGATGCAGGTACAGGATTAAATATTTGGTTTAACCCTTGTGGTTTAAACCAAAAGTTAATCCACCCTAATCCGGTTTAAATGTGCTATTCAGGTAGGCCGGTTTAGGACTTAAACTGTGGACTTAAACTGAATTCAGGTAGGAAGGGGGTTAAACCCGAAAATTGAGCTGGCAACACCGCAAATCCCCAAAAATCAATGGTTTCGAACAATAACAAAAATATCAAAATCTATGGCAGCGGTTGAGAATGGATAGTCGGCCGTCGAATACCAGGTAGGGCGAGGTCAGGTTGAAAGACCGAATAAAATCAAAGAGAAGCGGTGAGTAAACAGATCAGAACCAAATTCTAAAAATTCGGCAGAATATATTTGAACAATTAGAAATCAAGAGTGATGACTTATGATTTCCTTCTAAAAAATATATTAGTTCATCTTGCCAAAACCGACTCTTTAATTTTCAAATTAAATATTAAAAATACGAATTAGAAAAAAAAATCCTAAATGAAGAGATTCCGTTTATAATTTTTGTGAGAAAGTACGATTCTGGCACACAAGAATTCATTCCGGGAAGCAGAACTAATACTGTGTAAGAATTGTTTAACGTGGATTTACCCGGAATTTTTAAAAAATATTAATTAAGAAATCATTTTAAGAAAAAAAAAGACACGCCAAGGTATTTTGACAATTTGTAATTTGCCTAGTGGAGGACCGAGGAGTCTGCACGAGGGGCACGGCCGGCGTGTACAACCCACTACACTACAGCCAAACGGCCAGACGAGCACTACAAATACTACTGTACGGCCTCACAATTGCCGTAGAACGATATTTTTGACACAAACGATTCCAATACGGCAATTATATTTTCGATTTCACTGATTTTTTGAGTGGAAATCGAAAAAGTGGACCAAAAATAAAATTAGAATTTTAAGATTGCCGGTTTAACCCACCTCGTGAGGTGGCTTAAGTTTTTGGATTAGCTAAGACCGTTTTCGGGGTTTAAACCGCTTCCTGAATACACGCGGTTTAACTTTTTGGGTTTAAACCCGGTTTTCGGGTTTAAACTCGTACCAGCATCTGGCCCCAGGGAGAGAATTAGCAAGGGGGGGGATGAACTGTATGTTTCCGTGACTTGTATGTTAAAAACAAAAATAAAATCTAATGAAGTTGAACGGGACGGGATTCCCTCTCATTCCCCCAATTCTAAATCCATGGTCATTTTGAAATGCCAAATTTTTAAAAGTTGAAATGCCAGTGGACGGCAGAACAAGACCTGTGGAACGCACACACTTTTTGAACTTATAAAACTCGACTGATTTCGATTATTACGCTAGGTTTACGCTTACTTTAGACTACTGTTTCTCTTCTCTTTTCTCTTCGTTTTTTCCGTCTCTTTCTCTCTTTTTTTGAATTTATACTTTTTCTCTTCTCTTTCGTTTTCTCTTTGAAGAGAAAACGAACGGAGACTGACGTTTTTCTCTCGCCACTCGTCGATTTACACTTCTCTTCTCTCGTCTCTTTCTTGTCGTTTTTCAACGGTTGACAGCCCGTCAACTTTGAAGAGAAGAGACAGACAAGAGAGCCGGGGTCAATGACCGAGAAAGTCATTGAGCGCGACTCGACCATAGAGTGTGGGCGCGCCTTCTTGTACAAAAACATCATCTCTTCTCTTTCTTTCCGTTTATACTTCTCTTCCTCTTCGCATGCACAGAAGAGATGAAGAGAAACGAGGCAACAATGTGACTACTGGTTGATTTTTAATAATTGGCCCATGGGATTCTCCTAGTAGGTAGTACAACAACAAGTAGTAGTCTCCATGGGACTACTACTTGTTGTCATGCAGAAAATTGAAACCAGTTGCGTAGGGTGGTGTAAACAATTTCCGCTTGCTCAAAGGTCTTTAGTTTTATTTACGAATATGTACGCGCATGCGTACCACCCTGTCACATTTTCTGGCCAAAAAGTTCATTGACGTCGCAAATGAGAAACAAATAAACAACTCCCATGGGCCAATTATTAAAAATCAACCAGTAGTATAAATTGCTTCGAGAAATCGGAGAGAAGATAAAGATAAAGAGGAGAGAAAAGAGAAAGTTAAAGAGTAGTCTAAACCTAGCGGTACGATTCATTTCATAAGCTCCGTTTATACCTCTTCTGTTCCGAACCGAACCGATCGTTTCAAGTGTCGGTTTCAAACAGTGAAATTGAATAGAGTGCATTGGGAGGGAGTATTCCTATGAGACAAGGGTGAACCATGAAGAACCACTTCGTATGCCTTGAATTGTCACTCTCAGGATCATTCTCTGGTGCTACTCTTGTAACAATCCTTGAATGCTCAACCGTTGTAAACGGGTGAATGTGGTCGGTTGGTTTCTTCTCCCATTCGTCCTTGAATTACTAACAGGACAGGGAACGGGATCAGAATAAACACAATTGTGTTTTCATGACCTAAACCTTGAACTTCCCTCTTGTCATTTTAAAAGTTGAGAAATAACAAGTTTTGAAGGTGGTGTCCTCATTCCTTTAGCACTCTTCCCCAGTTCTGTGGTCCAATTGACATTTGAGTGAGAGTGACGTTGGGTGTCTGGACAAGTCTCTCCTTCATTTATCTCCAGGGAATGGAATTGGAATGTGTGTCAATGAGTTTGAATGGAAGCGTGGTTGTAGAAAGGAAGGAAGGGGTCCTTCTGCTAACCATCGTCAGCACAAAATTCAAGTCCATTTTTATTCAAAAGGAAATGAATCCATGAATCCACCGTTTCCTCAGTCTCATTTTCTGCAGAATCATCTGTTAGATTCCATACGAATGTGCGTGTGTGTATGTTTGACAGTTAAGCTGGAGCGTGTGCTTGAGCGACGCGTCTCTCCCTCCAATCCCAAATGTCTGCGAATGTCACTTACAGATTAAAGTGATGCTCTGGACAAACTCCAGCATCCATAGAGAGTTCTTTCATTTCCTTGAACTTAATTGTGCACGTCGAACATGTACATAAATGCTTACAAATTGAGAATTGACTCCAAATCAAAATGAAAGGAAATAAACCAAAAAACATTGAAGAATGATGTTGAAAAATAATGAAAATACATGAGAATTATATTGTCAGGGCAAGGGAAACGTCCGTCAATCCAAGCCATGTGGATTCGTCGAAAGTCGTCGAAATTCGAAAAACACATGTTATAAAGTTATAACCCATAAGGATTTCCAATCTTTTGAAAAGTCAAATAATTTTCCTTTGCAACGTCTGAATCAGTAGGACACAAATTGTGTGTAATCGTCTGGACTAATTTTTCCTGGACAATGGAAATGCAAGGGATTAGGGAGAAATGACGAAGACACGCAAGGATTTATGTCTGTCTAGCCACGATTACAATTCCAATACCTAACTCTTGTTAGTTGGAAGGGAGATTTATCGGTAATTGGCAGAATTGCTTTTATTCAACACCCGAAATATTACATTAAAAAGTAAAGATCCTTTTCGAGTTGGTCAGATTCAGTGGACTTGAGTTGGAATTTACATGTGCTGAATGTTAAGTCCAGATATGGTGTTCCATTTTAATAGTTCAATCCAATACGGAATAATCTATTTGCGTGATAGTATCCATAGGTGGGCAAGTTACATGTAAATGTAGCTTGAAGTTACTTCTCCCAAGTTACTCAAAATTCGTCTTCAAGCTACACTACAAAGTTAAGCTACACTAAAAGCTAAAGTTACAAATTACAAGTTACGTAGCTAAGCTACAGAATTTTTTTGTCAAGTTAAGTTACAAGTAGCTTCAAGCTACAAATCCAAAATACAATTTTAACAGCAAATTCTAATTGATTTTGCAACACTGAACTTAACGGATTTCTTGTATTTTTATATATTTTCATATTGTCGTACTTCAATTTGGAATCGATGTGCAATATGTTTACCATCTGTATCAGTTTTTTTCACAGAAAAGAATGTGTCATCTAATATTAGGGGTAAAATTAAAACCGCCTTGTTTTCTTCAGCTCCAGTATTCTCGGACACTGAAATCGTCACCGGCGGAAGCTAAACACATATTAGCTTTCCAAATATTGAGTAAATAATAACCATCCAATTATGTATTTCAACAATATTGCACTCTAAACTCGTGTTTCAAGTACGACGACGAGAATTTTTAACGGGCTAGAGCAAACGTTGGTAGTTTGTTTTTACAAAATCAGAAATTCGCGCCTATTTATTTTGTAGTTTTTGTCTGAAATGACGGAAATGTAACTTGAAATTTTGTAGCTTGAAAGCCATTATAATGGGTTCAAGTTACAAGTTACAAGTTAGTTATTTGAAATTTCGTAAGTTACAAGGTACAAGTTACAAATTGAAGCTTAATTACAGTAGCTTAGCTACTGTAACTCGAAGTTACATGTAACTTGCCCACCTATGTATACCAAACACTTTAAAATCTTTACCATGCGTCCCACTGATACCATTAGCTTTTGACGTATCGATTGCCTGTCGCTAGAACTGGTAAAGTTTAGATGGACCGAAAAATAACACTGGAACCTTTGTACTATATTTTCCGAATCTAATTTTCTTAAGTATCTGTTTTATATACACCCTGGCACAACAAGCTCATAATTTCTTTCAGACTCGCAACTATCGTGACAATTTTGTTGGAAATCTGTGTCCCTTTTATTAAATTCAAAAGAACGTTGTTAAAATTGAACTGAAAGCCGAGTAGGCCCATAGGGGTCCCCAACTTCTAACGCAATTGGTCGCATGGTGAAGGATGTGGTAGTTG